>LQRL01181043.1:24879-36328 GCA_001703475.1 Hydroides elegans | reverse complement strand
TCGTGTTTACTAGAATGGCTTGGCCAGCCCCTCTATCGGTGTTATGATTGAAATAAACATTTCCTTTGAATTGAGCTTGCCATTCTTTTTCGTCTTCAGTTCGTGAGTGTGTTTCTTGTAGGAACATAATAGGTGCTTTTTGTTTTTTTAGGAAATGGAAGAGAGTATTCCTCTTTTGTCTGTCGCGGAGGCCTCTGCAATTCAAACTTATACATTTGATATTATTCATTTTATCACAAAACCCGAGATTTGACGAATGTGGCACGTACACTTACACTCATTCATACACAAAACATGTAAATAGAAACAAACGAATAATTTAAACGACATAAAATTTGTCATTTCAAGATGAAGAACACTTGCAGTTCCAACAGACAATAGGACTCAGTAATCTGCAATTGAGAAAATTAAACTTTGTCTGTGATGCATTAATGTAAAATTACTTTTTGTGCCTCTACTTTTTCCACAATTCAAATATTTATTGTAACAAAGTATTTAGCCAATGAGTTCTCTTAATAATTATATTGTCTGATATCTTAACCATTGATTAAGGCAAGTATATTATTTTGGCAAGTATGTAATTGAATTTACTTAGTAAACAATATATTTTATATAGTTAACATAACTCTTTGCTAAGACATTAATTTCCCATATTAAAAAGTATGTCTGCATATACACAATTATGAATGTAAACTCATATATAGATACATGCATGTGTAAAGTTATGCTATATATATATAGCCTTTGTCATATCAAACTGTAAGTAATCAACCGGCATAAACACTATCCTAATGATAGAACAGCAAACGACATTATAGTTTTAGCAAACACATAAGTACAAGTTGACTCTCAAACAACTTCTAAAAGTTAAATGTAGAGCTTATAGACTTAAGCAACAACTGTATATTTTGATACATACATGGTTTATAACATCAATTCTCACAGTTCAGTGTTCATTTCAGTGTTAATTTGTAATTCTGCATTTATCAGGTCCTATCAAGAGCGTTCCGAAACCGCTTCGTGGAGTTGCACTTCGATGAAATCCCATCAAAAGAGCTGGAGACTATTCTGACCGAACGCTGCAGTCTGCCTCTGTCGCACTGCAAGAAACTCGTTGCAATCATGCTGGAACTACAGGTGAATAACCAGAGCTAAATCCGGTAAAAAAAAGACAGCCATGCAATACCAATGTCTGATATTGACCAAAATATGAAGTCTCACTGGGCGACCAGATCTAAAGTGTGAAGTATATTAAAGAGAAGGTTAAGTAAGTCGAACGGGTTTAAACTTGGTTGCAATCTGTACCTTGTATCGAACCCAATTCTCATAAACAAAATAAAGGACAATATACAAAGCAATTTTTTACCATTTTTATCTACATGTATTTGGATAAAAGAAACCCGAAACAGATTTAAGGCACTAAATGTCAGATTCAGGCAATTCTAATAGAGAAAAATGACTGATTCTGCTTGGATTTGTTGTTATAGACACATAGACGAAGCACCGGTGTGTTCGCCGGGAAGTCGGGCTTCATCACGCTGAGAGACCTCTTCCGGTGGGCCGAGCGCTATAGCAAGGCATCGGCAAATAGCACTGAGAAGTTCTATGACTGGGATCAATTACTGGCAGATAACGGTGAGACACTGCATTGTTGTAACTTGGTTGTATCTTGAAAAATTTCATTTCCAATATTAAACCATCATATTGGAATAAAAGCAATCTCTTGAATAACAGTAACAGAGTGGTGCCAAACTGGAATATGAGGATGGCAACGCTTAAATGTCAATTTTTGTTAGTGTTGTAAGAGGTATTTCGACTATATTATATTAGGGGATACATTAAGCCAGCCACTTGTTTTGAACGGTTCTATTTTAAGAATTCCTTCAAATTAAAGTTTTTTTTAGACACATAACGAAATCAATGACAAACTAAATTGATAATTTAATACTTTCAGGATACATGCTGCTGGCGGGACGAGTGCGCAAAGCAGACGAGTGTGACGTCATTGTCAAGGTCATCGAAAAACACCTGAAAAGAAAGGTCAATCCACACAACCTGTTCAGCATTCACGACAAGACGTCGCCCACTACGAGGAAACTCTTGGATTCGGTTGTGGCAACCACCTGCCCAGGTATGAGATTGCAAAGGGATTATAACAATTGAGAACAATTGATAAAAAAATAGTAAGTTGGCAATTCATAAAATAGAATTATACCTTGGATGTAGAAATGTATTTAATATGCTGCTGTTGTATATGTAAGTGATCCTGAATGGCATGGAGCTTTCACATTGATTAAGAATGATGCCATGTTTAAAAAACATGCATGATATGATTTATGAAATAGATTCGAAATAGGTTATGCGCGGCTATTATGTTATATCTAGAATTTCACGAATCTCCGAACAACTATTTAAAATAAAAATATCAATTGAAACAAGCATAATATATTTGACAACTTCCATTTTCCTTCTAAGGTTTTGAGCACGTTGTGTGGACACAGAGCATGCGCAGAATGGCGGTGTTGGTCGGACAGGCACTCACTTTTGGCGAACCCGTTTTACTTGTCGGTGACACCGGGTAAGTTGAATCACATGGGAAATGTATTTTCGCCATTCTCAAAGCATGGACGGAATAGATCATAAATTTAATTATTTGTGCTTCCAATCTTAAAGTGCGTGATACTTTTTTACAGTTACTAATTTACTATTTGTCGCCTTCAGTGAAGGTCTGAAGAAATATATATATTTTTTCTCTCTGCATCCTATCTTTGTTTATTTTGAATCCCAATATGATGCATTAAGGAGCACCTTAATGCATTCAATATGATATGATATTTTTAACGTTTCAAGATATAGCTACTGATAGACAATTTAACCGTTTCTTTACTACGTGTATTTCCTTTTCCAGATGCGGTAAGACAACAGTGTGTCAGATCTACGCGGCACTGAAACAGCAGCAGCTGCACGGCGTCAACTGCCATCTGCACACCGAGGGCGCCGACTTTCTTGGTGGACTGCGCCCTGCAAGAGACCATACGCAGGTTTGGAATTTTGTGACATTAAGCTAGTGGTGTGTTTGGTATTTTTACTTTCTCATTATAAAAAGAGTGAGGCTGTTAGTCGTAAATTACGTGCTTAAGCTCACATACAATAAATACAAATGAATACAAATGCCAGGAAAAGCATATAATTAGTTCATCCTATAAGGTAGTAGTATGTAAATGAATTTGTTTAAATCTCATTCAACAGTTTATACATTGTGTATCTTTGTAGGATAAGGAAGATGGTATTAAACTGTTTGAGTGGTGTGACGGACCCCTTGTTCTTGCGATGAAAGAAGGTACCATGTTCCTCATTGATGAGATCTCGCTGGCTGATGACTCTGTTCTCGAACGTTTAAACAGGTAATAGTTACTAAGAAACTTAAATCTTAGTACAAAGAAATATTATCTTGATACCAAATCATTCTTACTTTGTTTATTGGAACTGTTGAAACCATTATGTTCGTCAAAATGAAATTAGTACATGTTAAGTGAATGTCAAACATATTTCGGATTAGCCGTTTACAAATCCATCAGAGACCGTTATAGTAAATTGGAGATTTCCTCTGTTTCTGGCATTAATACGTCAAGCATCTTTACTTTATTTTCTAGCGTTCTCGAGCCAGAGCGCACCCTACTACTAAGCGAAAAAGGTGCGGCGGCCGACTCGGACCGGAACCAAGTGGAGCAAGTTGTGGCACGTGACTCATTCCGCATCGTGGCAACTATGAACCCGGGCGGCGACTATGGCAAGAAAGAGGTACGGGTTGATTTGGATTAAATGTCTTCAAAAGATTTATTTTTTAACTGAATTGGGTAAACAAGAACACTATTTAAATAAACGTAGTCAAAGTAAATAATTTGATAGAATCTTAGTTATATCAAGCTGATATTTGCTTCTCTCGCAGATACATGTGCTAATAATGAAGATGTTTCAGGGTATTTTAAGTATTGGCAAGTATGCAACCAATCAGATTTCGTAGATAGATTTGTCTTTTAGCTATAGATGCTTTACAAATCGCTACTTTGTATAGCTGTTTTACGAGACTAGAATACTTGTTCTCCCTATAGTTATCGCCTGCTCTACGAAATCGCTTTACGGAAATCTGGTGCCCGCTGAACCAAGACCGAGACGATCACGTGATGATTATTGAGCACAATCTCCGCCCACAAATGGACATGAAACGCCTATCAGATGGCAGCACTGGCTTCGGAGCGGCCATGATGGATTTTGTCACGTGGTTTCGCAACAATGAAGTCGGAAAGAGGTGTGTTGGATTGAGTTTTTTTCCGGTTTCAAGTTTGTGATTTGTTAAATATTAACAATTAACAATTAAACAGGTAGGCTATATGTACAGTTTAGCCTATATTGGAGCCTTCATGTGTGTAGGTATATATTGAGTAAGTAAATGTGCATCTATCGTGAAATATCTAAAATTACCTTGAGAAAACACTTACGAAACTTTGTTGCGTTTCCTGTACCTCTATAATACACTACAGGCTTAAACTTAGGTAAATAACTATTTTGTTCCAGAGTTACTATTAGTATTCGTGACCTGCTCTCGTGGGTCGGTTTCATCAACGCTTCAACCCAAAGCAGCACCTCACAAGACCCAGCCACGCCTTTGGAACCAGCCCTGGCCTATATTCACGGCGCATGCCTTGTGTTTCTGGATGCGCTGGGATCCGGATTGTCCAGTTCGATGGGAACCGGCGCTTGCCAAACTAGTCGCGAGATGGCGCTCAAGTGAGTTAAATCGGGTTATTTCGAAAATACACAATAAAGAATATTGTTGACAAATTTGCTGTATTTAGATCTTGGTCCCTACCTAGGAATTGCCATTTTCGAAATTCAAGTGCTTTAAATTGGTTAAGCAGGAAAATAAATAATATCAAATATATGATATAACCAAAGGTTTGCAGTATCTCTCACAGGCTATGGAATTAGTTTTACATCGCCTCTTATAATGGAATTAAATCTTTAGAATTTGAAATTCTTCATTTCATTTCTAATTTTGCAAGGTTTCTCGTGAAGCAAGTCAAAGACTTCACGGGAGTTGACGTTTCTCTGAGGGCTATTGGACTTGCACCGTCGGAAACGGGATCGAAGCAAGAAGTGAAAGTTACTGACAAAAGTTTCAGAATCGACCCGTTCTCCATACCTAGCGGTAACAGTTGACGTTTTCATTACTTGAACAATCAAACTTTTATAATGGAACTTTTTATGGAATTGAATGTAATATTATTATAATGAATACTTTTGGTTTTATTTAAAATATGAATGGCATATTACAAGCTGTGTTTTAAATATCTCTTTTCAAAGTTTCAGTTCTCAGGTAGTCGAAAAAACTTAATTCTTTTTAACGCCTTTATAGGGCTACAAGTTGGTGTACAGGTACAATATTAGTTCATAGTTATACCCATTTATTGATACAACATGTAATTTCGTTCTGTTTTTAGGACCCCAGCCACTCCCCTCCCTCAGTGACTACGCCTTGGAGGCTCCCACCACATGTATGAACGCCGTTCGTGTCTTGAGAGCTCTGCAATTACCGCGAGCTATTTTGCTCGAAGGATCGCCCGGTGTCGGCAAAACCAGCTTAGTGGCCGCAATTGCTAAGGCGGCCGGGCATCAGCTACAGCGGATCAACTTGTCAGAGCAAACGGTAGGGCTAGCTTTTTACGTAACAAGTGCAGTCGTTAATATGATAAAATAAGTACAGGACCTCGAAATCCTAACGAATCAACAGAGCTTTTTCGAAACTGTAGGACTGAAATTTAATCCGGGTTTTAAGTTGAATACTTAACTAAATCTATTTTATTCAAAAGCGTACTCAAAATGATTTAATGGGTCTTTCCATTCATTATGCTCTGGTCATTTTTTGCTTACAAACGTGAAAACCATTCCACACAATTTGTATATTTTATAGGATGTGAGTGACCTTTTCGGAGCTGACCTGCCTGTCGAAGGCGGAGAAGGAGGCCAGTTTGCCTGGAGAGACGGACCTTTGCTACAGGCTCTCAAAGCCGGCAGTTGGATCGTCTTAGACGAGGTATTAATAATCTTGCTACACGGTTTGATTGTTTGTATCCCTTGTCTGACAGAAATATTATTTTCAACTTTCATTGCCTGGTTAACACCTATAGAAGAGCGTTTATAAATGTGTAGGCAATGTTTGATTAAAAAAAAGAACGATACATTTTTCAGTAAAATCCTTATTTTGACCCTAACTTATGTGCTACCCACCAGCTGAACCTGGCGTCGCAATCAGTTCTCGAAGGCCTCAACGCGTGCCTTGATCATCGCGCCGAGATCTACGTTCCCGAGCTTGGCCGGTCTTTTAAAGTTCAGCATGAGAAGACGCGATTGTTCGCTTGTCAGAACCCGTTGAATCAAGGAGGGGGACGAAAGGGACTGCCGAGATCGTTCCTCAACAGGTTTACGCAGGTAATGAGGATAGTGTTTATTGGGAATTGGGGTAGGTGTTTTTTGTTGGTCTGATAAATATATCTATAATGCCGTTTTTTCTTCATATTTTAAGGTATCCAAGCATGTTACAAACATGATCGAAAAGCTCTTACCGAAAAAGGCGTGAAACGTGAACGGAAGCTTTAATGGAAATGACGTATAATGATACTTATGTGTTGTAAATTAAACCATGATCGGAAAAATCTGAGTTCTGCTATGTGAGTTCTGTATTTTACCGATGCCTAAGAAATAATAAACCTCGCTTATAATGACATTTCCATTGTAGGTGTATGTGGAACCACACACACGTGCCGATTTGCAATTCATCACGGGAACAATCTATCCTCATCTTCCCGCTGACATGCTCGCCGACATGATAGACTTCAACCAGCGCGTGAGTTTATAAAATATAGACCTACATGTATATCAAGAATAATGTAAAAGAGGAAAATGTGTTCACAACGATGAGAAGAGGCGAGAGGCGCGTGTAAATATTCGGGGTTGTAATGATGGAGATATCTTAAATATGCTATATGATACCAAAAAATGCAATGTCATCAAATGTATCAGATACATTTTATCAACGGTAGTGTATCGATAAAGAAAAATCGTGTGGCCCATTGTCAAAACAATTTACTCATTTGACTATGGTTGTACCTTCATGATAATTAGACTAATCTTTTCTTTTTCAGGTAACACTTGAGCTCAGTCAAAAAGGCGGCTGGGGACAGAAAGGTGCTCCCTGGGAATTCAATCTCCGCGACATATTCCGTTGGTGTGACCTCCTCCTGAAAAACCAAGCACCCAACGCGTACAATCCAGGAGACTACATGCACCTCATATACATGGACCGAATGCGTTCACCGGACGATGCACAACATATGTTCAATCTGTTTACGGAGCAGTTTGGTGATAAATACAAACCACATCGGTTTCAAGGAGAATACAGTATTACAACAAAACAAGTTCAGATCGGGAATGCGATTCTTAAACGCCAAACGGAAATGACGTCGAATGGATGGAGAGATACCTCCGGGGGAAAGCATGTTTTGCTGCATGGAATGCTGGCCCCGATGGAGTCAGTGATGAACTGTATCAACATGAATTGGATGAGTATCCTGGTATGTGTTGCACCCCTGTTTCCCTATTTATCCTTTACTTCTCTCTATTATATTCCTCTTCGTACTATGTTTCTTTAGCACCTGCTTCTATTCTTTCTCTTGTTTCCTTTCAGGCTGCTTTTTGTGTTACAACTTAGAGAACTCATTTTCTCTAATGGACCTTGATGTAGGTTAGAATAACGAAATATAACTGTTACAATGTCCTTGTTTCTTATACATGAAGCGTAATTTTAGTCACATTATGGCCACGTGCATTGGGGACCGTGTAGAATATACAAATATACATTGTATAAATAACCATATGCTCTTTTCCCCGCCGTTTATTCAGATCGGTGGCAGCGGAAGCGGAAAGACCTCCCTCGTTCACGTGCTGGCCGAGCTGGCTCACGTGACTCTCGATGTGCTGCCCATGAACAGCGCAATGGACACCATCGAGCTACTCGGTGGCTTCGAACAGGTGAACGTTGGACTAAATCAGAACTCCGCTTTCCTTAACCTCACCCTTAAACAAAGTTCAATGTAAATAAATGGAACAATAGCGGTAGTTTTGCGGATATTACTATGCCATATTTATCAGAATCTGTAGATGCTCTTATTCGTATATTCAACGAAGGTGAATCTATCTAAAGATTATGATGGAATATTCTGTTAGGAAATACGTTATAAAATTGAACGGTTGTTTACTTAGCTTACTATTCAAATTTAGGTCAATTTAGTAATATGAAACCCTCCATTATTTAAGATTACCGTGTGATGATTTTTTCGGAAACCGAATTCTCCTAATAACATGTACATAAATAAATAATTTATCTTTGAGTTTATAGCATTTGCCTTTAAGTTTCTAAATGGGCCTACATGCATATGTCGTTTTCCCTTCAATATGGAATTCTAATTAATAAAAGTCTATGAACGTGCTTTACAGGCAGACATTGGTCGACACATTGAAGAGGTCTCAGCACAATGCAGTGCCATGGTATACCGCATTTTGGCGCAGTTGCTTACCGTGCCTCAACCTGCAGCCATGAAAGACTTACACAAATTATTGAAAGTCTGGCATCAATATTTGGACAGGACGAGGTCAAAAACCGGTGAGATTTTTTTAGCGTTCCTTACGTGTAGTTCGCATTTAGCACAAAGAAGGAAAAAGGTCACGTTTATTGTTGTTGCGGAGAATAGGATGAGTATTAAAAATTGTGATAGTTTGGCAATCAATCTATCATACACATCATATTTATATATGAAGGAGGTTTACATAACACTGAATTAAATTAAATGAAAAACGATTATTGTAGGTGAATCGTTGACACATCAAGAAGAAATTGACGCGTTTGAAAGAAAACTGGAGCTTCTATTGCAAGTTCTAAATGGCGTTTCTACTCTGACCTCCCTTTCAACATCAGCAGCCCTGCCAAGTTTGTATAGCTTTGACTAACGTAGGACGTATAACCATCTAATTACCTCGTAGTTTTTAAATCACATAGGATGTCAATAGGTTACAACGTAACACGTAGACGGCTAATAAATGGCATTCAAATAGATTCAAGTTCTTGAATGATAGTTCAGAAAATAACCACTGCTTTTGTATGTTAACTGCTTTTGTATGTTACTTTTGAACTATCCCATTCAACAGGTCAATTCATCAGCGACATAAACGCAGATACTTCAAATCTATCCCTGAGGCTGGAATCTCTGGCCTCGCAGCTAAAACAGCTGAGAAGCAGCAAACAGAGCGGTTGTTTCGAATGGGTCGACAGCGTATTGGTTAAGGCCCTGCAGCTGGGTCACTGGCTCATGATTGACAACGTCAACTTCTGCAGGTATGGAATAGATTTTGTGTCTTGTTTCGAAAATGATATCATTTTGTAGTAGACAGAAAGTCGTAAAAAAGAAAGAAAGAGCTTTCGTTTGTCGCCGGAATTGGCAATAAACTTCTGTGTTACTTATTAAAAAGTTCTCACTCAATCGCCGTTAAAATTCGATGATTGCAAATTCTGCGAATCAATAATCATAATATCTAAGCCTTATTTCAAAGAAAGAGCGTCTAAAATTTGCAAACAGCAATGATTACCAAAATACTTGGAAAGGCAAAGTCCCTTTTCATAAGCATAACCTATTAGATTTTATCGCTGATTTTGTACCCTTTAGTTTGAAGGTTAGCAATGTTCTATTTGCAGCCCTTCGGTGCTCGATCGTTTGAATGCCCTTCTGGAGCCAGGAGGCGTGTTGAGCATCACTGAGCGCGGTGTGGTCGATGGCGAAGTTCCATGCGTCAAACCCCATCACAATTTCAGGTATCGTCTATTATACAAATGATATAAGTATCTGTGCATATATTTCTTTCACAATTTAATTCTGAATGATTTTCGGTGCATGTCTTCGATTTCACAAAACTTGAACGAGTGATTAGCTATATGTTCGATTTTTAAGTCCGCAATAGTTTTGGCAATAATTATTAGTTAACGTGTATGAAATCTCTATAAATGTGTTTCTTATTTTCCAGGCTATTCCTGACGATGGATCCAAAACATGGCGAAATTTCAAGGGCAATGAGAAACAGAGGAGTTGAGATTTACGTATTTGGCGAGGTTAATGTTTGATATAATTCACAATCCCATACCTCTATATATCTTGATGCGAAAGTACCGTGAAAAGGTCCCAAAATGTTTTGCTTTAAAATGATTTCAAAATTATTTTGGCGTGCTATAACTTTGATTCATTTAAATATGTTAAAGACCAAAAAAAAAACGAAAATCTAGATAAGATATAAGACACCAACGAAATAAAATCATGTGGTGCGTTGCACATCTCAGCCGAATTTTCACTATAATTAGAGGGTTTAGATTACTAAATATCCCTTAATGTCGTGTAAAGTTTTTGAATCTAAGTGAAACTAATGCAGGTTGTAAACATCTCGATTTATTTTCTAGACGGACAAGGTGCAGTACAGTGACCTTGATCTGAAGGCCATGCTACACAGTGTGGGCCTCATTGGCAGGCTGCCCTGTGAGACGCTGCTTGCTATTCATCGCTCGGTTACATGTGAATCAGCAGAGTTTAGAGGTATGGCGACTTGAAGAAAATAATTTTATATGATATAACTAAGCTACATATTAGAAATGAATGCATACTTGCAAATGAATGCAAAGTTATGTACTGTTGTACATGTATTAAGATAACTGTCATGGAAAATAGCGAAATCTAATATAACAGCCCAGGTAAGCTCTCCTTGTATTATTGCTTCAACGCACTATAACCCCCTCTTGTGTTTCCTTATACTGAAAGTATATTCCTCTTACCGTACACTTTAGTGGAGCGGTATGGGGTTTAAACCCTGCGTCAGACACCTCATCATAGTTTCAAAAAAATTCTATAATGTGAAATCACAACCCACAAAACAGAAGAATTTTTGAATAATTGGTAACTTTTAAGTTTCATAATATTCTTTGCAGTTCGCTACAGCCTGGTCGACTTGTTGCGTGTCGCATCCTTGGTTGAAAGCCGTCTGCAGCGTGGCACTCATTTAAAAAGCGCCATGCGCCAAGCGTGTGTTGAAGTATACGCCAGGCCGCTTCTGGATGTCAAAGTCAGACAGGTATGAATATCAGGCAAACTATTATTGAGAGGTTGGTAAGATGTCATTAGGGTATGCCTTGTGCACATTTACGGTATGTTTAACCTTATAAAGTCTCGAGATGGTTCTGAAATTATTATTACTTGGTTTTTATATAGCGCATAATCAAAAACTACCGTTATGTTCTATGCGCTTTACAATACTAAAACAGAATATAAATAGACATGATAATTGTTACTAAAATGAA
>LQRL01181043.1:9140-23318 GCA_001703475.1 Hydroides elegans | reverse complement strand
TGCCCACTGCGATAAGCAGACTGCAGAGGTTCGTTTAAGCCGTTATTGTCACAGTATTGAGTAAGTTGGTCGACAACTACTCTTTCGATTAGTTTTGATAAGAAAGGTAGATTCGAAATTGGCCGGAAATTGGTATATTCCTGTATATTTGCCTTTTTAGGCACGGGAGTGATGATAGCGCGTTTCAATGCCTTAGGCATCTGACCTTTTTCTAAGGACGTGTTCACTATATTGACCATAATAGGTAGGCATTCATCCAGGCATTCCTTGAGTATGGGGGTAGGGAGGGGGTCCAAAGAACAGGTTTTTGAAGGAGCCGCTAAGATAAACTTCTTTAGCTGCGCAGGGGATAGAGGTGAGAATTCAGTATATCCGGACGAGAGGCCCTGTTCACTAGATATGGGAGTAGATGATACAGGAATAGAGTCTAGATCTGAAGAAATCCGATTGATTTTCTCTTTGAAATAGGTTGCAAAGCTATCAGCTAGTTCTTTGTTACTGTTTGCCTTAGGATAGGGAACTGATGATTGAATATTCGCGATTTCGTTCACAATCTTAAATAGGTGTTTTTGATTACCGGAATGTTCCGTTATTGCAGCGGTGTAGAATGCTTCCTTCTTTTTTCGCAGCAGAGTGTTCGTGGTGTAGTTGGCTCTTTTCAAAGTTGATAGATTTTCAGGGGTTGGACGCTTGTGATACCGACGTTCGGATTGACGTCGCGCTTGCTTTGACGTTTGGACGTCATCGTCGTACCAGGGAAGTTTCGGTTTCACAAGCACAGTCTTCGTCTGAATAGGAGCGTGATTATCGAGAACGAAGCGGAGGGCTTTATTGTAATGTTCTATCAGGCGATCGGGGTCCTGTGTTTCCTCTATACTACTCAACGACTCTTTCACGTCATGTTTAAAAACGTCCATATTAATGGCTTTGAGTTTCCTAAAAGTGATGACTTTCTTCTCCTGGGGTTGATTCGAGAAATCTAAGGAACATGTGAGACAGAAATGATCGGAGAGCAAAAGGCCTGGCGTGGGAAGGGTGGGTGGTGCATCGTCGTTGCGTGTAATTACTAGATCGAGTATGTGACCCGACGTGTGGGTTGGAGATTTCACATGTTGCGATAGGCTGAAAATGTCTAAAATGCTATTAAACCGCTTTGCACTGGTTCATATGATCGATTTAACGCCCCATTATGTGACCCATATCATATACATGTCTACGTGGGCTAAAATAAACCATATTTGGTGAGTACGTTAATGCAGGAAACCGTTCGTTTATTATTGCAGTTTGTCCTGAATGCAATCGAAAACCACATCTACAAGCTAAATGAAGACGATCTCAAAACGTCTCCTTGCTTGGACGCAGCACTGTTTGAACCCGGCTTATGGCCCTTTGCCCGGCCTACAGTGGAGGAATGGACCATGTCTCCTATTTTAGCGACTGTGCAGAATGAGTGTATACTCGTTGCTCATATGCTCAATCTCATTTCGAATGAGGTTAAAGTAAGGTAGGCTTTGTGGTTTTATTCATGGTACGTAGGCCTAGTTAGGCGTTAGTGTTGTAACCATCAATAAATAATATTAATATAGTGCCTTAAGGCAAGGACGAGTTAGTTAGGAATTCATTCTAATTTGTTCTATGAAAGCTAAAAATTAAAAAAAAACTGTTATTATTCTTTCCATGACAACAATTTCCCTTTTGTCTTCGAAAAGCAACTCGACTCCAGCGATCGCATCAATAGAAGACTCATCTGCCTTCGGTCCTACTCGTGAAAAGGTGGTAGCCATGTTGCCTCACCTGGTTAACCATATCATCACCACTTCCTCAGCAAACACGTGGGCTCTTCTTCAAAAGTGGTTATTATCGCTCATTCCGACAAAAGATACAACCTGGAATTCAGCGAACCAACTGAATCAGACCAAGAATGAAATCGAGTGGTATGTCGCACAGCTTCACCTCATTGTTGAGCAAGTCATGCCTTATGTGCTAAATCATCCACAGCGTTTGTGCTTGACATGGCAGATTCAGCAGGAATTCGGTGACTTCAAAGGTGATTTTTTAAAAAAAAATCTGTCTCAATATAATCATTATTGCATTCAAATGTCAAGTGTTTGTCTGATCGTTTGACAAGATTTTTTTTTTGCGCAACAATGCCTTGATGACTGATTTTCATTGTCTTTTCAACCATATTTTATCTGAATTATAGATGACGACCTTGTGCTATCCCAACCATATGATTTGCGCTGGAAACCTTCGCTTCTCGAACAACTTCGCCTGGACAGTCTTCGCAATCGGGAAGTGGAGTCTATGGACACTGATGAGTCTAGTCCCCTCCCCTCAGCATTTACAAAAGCCAACAAGTGAGTCAAATACCGATTTAACAAGCCCTACTAAGATTTTTAACAGGTGTTTATAAGCATATCAAGCTCATAAACCTTCTTCAATGTTTTAACTGTGCATTGGTTTTGACCTATTCTTCTCCTGAACCACATAAAGAAAGAAACTTGATAAGATCGCTAAAATAGTTTCATAAGGTTCCCAATTTTCTATGAAAATGTAGACGCATTGTATATCGCTTTGTGCTAACTCAACCATCCTCGTCATTGTAGGTTGCGCATTCTGTGCCAACTGAAGTCGCTTGGTATTCTGAACCAGTTTGGTGTCTCGCGCGAGGATTGCAGCGTCAAGAAAATGAAGAGAGGCATCCTGTCACCTTTGCAGATCTCGTTTGGCATGACTCGCGGTAAAAAAAAAGATGCTTACACAATTTCACGTTTGGTTCATATCAGTAACGCCTTCAATATAATGTGGACAAAATGGTGTTGCTTAAATTTAATTAAGAGTTGATTTCAGTTAAGTGTCTAGCATGAAAAGTTGGTGTATAGATAGGCCTAAATAAATGTATGTTTGATACAAAATGTGTTTATGTATATTATAACCTGGTCTAGTAAAGGTAAACGTTTTTCAATATGATCATGATCACAATTGTATAGTATTTAGCATTAGATTACACTTTGGATGATTCATTGTAGACCTTGCTGTGGATACTTTGACTCTGGAGCACAGTTTTCTTGTGCACTTGTTTGCATTCGTGAGCGGTATGGATGAAGATCTGTTGCAGATCATCGGGCAAGATTCTCTCGATATGGCCGATGAAGATTTTGTCAAGGTATTCATTTGTGCTGCGTTAATTAAAGCTCAATTATACATAGAATTATATTAAAGAATAATAGATATGTTCTTATGAATAAAACTTGAAGTGAACGTTTATTTTCACAAGACTTTCTTCCTAACTGTGCTATGTTTTAAAAATACGATTACGTTTCTTGGCTAAGATATACAGGCTGTCGGTATCACTTGTTGACAGTAATGGATTTCAGTTTCAAAATAACTTCTACAATTGCTTTATAGATGGTCAAAGCACTGACGTGGTACGAGCGGTTTGTGTGGTTGTGTCATCAGCCAATGAAATCACACAGCAAAGGCCAGTTTGAGGCAACCGTCAGTCTGCACTGGCAATGGCTCTATGAACACCTACTTACGTCTTTCCTCGACAGGTACTGAATTATGTTTTTAAAAATGTATGATTTACATAGCGTTTGTTTATAAGTTCGGCTTTAAAAAGTAGTTGCTCAGCGTATCAATACCCAAGCATAATAGGTATTCTTAACCTGCAATGAGCTGTTTAATAGTAAAGTGCTTGTTTACTGATTCCACAGTATGTTACTAGATAATCTTAAGTCTATGGCCATACCCGATAAATATTTAAACAAGAGTAGTCTCTCAGATGTATAACATGAACCTATAAAGATATATAGTTATTGTTTACTTTTTTTCAGGTTCTCAAGTAAACTGAAGTCGGTCATCACCGAGCTGCACTCATGTCTCGGATCAGACCAAGACCTGTCACGACTCTATGAACAACTATGGAACAACCATGACCACCCTGCACCTTTCCGGTCACGTGACGTAGCAGAAGCTGTGACGTCACTCATTTCTGCGTGTGAACCGCTCGTTATTTTGGAAAGCCATAGCGAAATGCCAGAACAGCAGCAACGAAAGGTAAAGGTAAAACAGTCACCAAATCTGCTACCGTACTTGTGTATTGGTCAATTGGTGCTTATTAACTTATCAATTCTATGTCTAAAAGATTATTAATACCACAACAAATTTTAGCTGGTATTGATTGGTATTTTGTTCGAAGCACTTGGCCTAATTATATACTGTTTTGAATTCCCCATTTAAAACATTCACGCTTCATACGCCTTTCAAATGACTGACCCTTGTATATGATACAGGTGGCGCTATGGCAACATAAAGGAGGGGAATTGCGCAGAGTTGTGTCAAGTGCATTGACTGCTGCTCGAGCCAACAACATAGATGAGGACTATGTTTTGAGTAAGAGGTTTTATCGCATAAAGAAAGTTAATTGTTACACGTTTATAATTACTTTTAGTTGGGATTTGAAATTGCAGCAGATGTGAGAATTGGGAGGATCTTTAAACTTAATATGTAGCCTAATTGAAATTCATCTTAATTTGATAATATCAGTAACTTTTTTTTATTTGCGCAAAAATAAAATCATCTCCACCCTTGATCATATGTTTCTCAAGAGTTGTTTATCATTTCATCTTTCAGAGTTCCTCACAGAAGCAACCGACTTGGTTACTAGTGCATGCCACGAATTCCACATCCCTTCCACAAAATCATCAGCTGGGCTACACACTCCGATGGAAACACTGGATGATAAACAAAATGCTGCGGAAAACCAGCAAGTCGATCCCACTGTGGTGCAAATGTGGCCACTTTACGAGCTGCATGGGCTTTGGGCGCAGTTGGCAATTCTGAACGATTTACAAAATGGATCGACGTCAAGTGATGATGAAAGGTCTGGAGATTTGGATGAACGACTGAAGGCCTGTCTTGGATTTGTGAATCAGTGCGGGATTTCTGATGCCGTTTCTGTAGTGCCGTGGAGTTCCATAAATAGATCGCAATATGAGGTATGTACATGTACTTTACTTTGTTTATACAGGGTGCGTACAGAGTCCTGGCAATCGCCCATGAAAATTCGGTACGCACCCTGTTTATAAGTTTTGTTTCTGTCGTTAGTGCTTTTCCAAATGCTAAAGTCGTATTAGATAGATTGATGGTGCCTAAACATAATACAAAATAAATCACCTAATAATATAATAGGTCGCGCGCTTGAAATTGAACATTATATTTAGGCCTATTATAATGTTCAATTTCAAGTGCTATCTGTTACTGTGCCTTTAATGCTGTACGATAAAACACATACTCAATAATTTTTATCATGAGTTTTAGTAAAAAACTTCATGAATGAATTCCATAATTAATTTGACCTCACTTCATTGTGGTTGATGGTTAACTTTTTGCAGAAAACCCATACCCTTCGCGATAGCGTTCTTCTTGCCACCCTGACAAGATTAACACACAAACAGTCCAGCCTGCATGACCCCATACACTGGCTCACGTGGTCTCCACACGTGGCAACGGAGGAAGAGTTCGGTGCAGAAATGCAGGAAAAGAAACATGTAAGTGATATTATCTTTTACTTCAAACTAAGCATTGCATTTTTAAGCTTCATTTAGTTCGTCATGGTTAAATATTGACCTTTTAACTTAAACTTTTACCTTTCTTTGGCAACGGAAGATGAATTCGGTTCAGAAATTCAGGAAAAGAAACATGTAAGCGATATATTCTTTAATTTAGACATTTTAAAGCTTAGAAATCGTTCATGTCTTAATTTTTAAATATTGATGTTTTGACTGAAGCTTTAGCTCTCTTTGTGCTACTTTTTAAAAAAGGATATGCCCTTTCTGTAATACTACTATAAAGAAGAAAACACATTTAAAGAATATTCGTTGTTTCCATTTTCAATTATAAACCATTTGAGTTTTTGCAGTAAAACGATTATCTTTAATTCTTTTTCAGTCACAAGCCATTGAGTTTATCACCGGTGCAAGTCTCTCAGAAATTTGCTTCGCCCTTCTTATGAGATCCACCCAAAACCTTAATGGACAAGCCACTGGGCGGCAAAAGAAACAAGAGGAAGATGTCGGTGTTTGGTCGCCTAGCAATGTCACGTTAGCTGGCATGGACCCGAAATTAGGTCAACTGCAGCACATTGCTAAGCAACTCATTCGTCACATGGATGTGGTCGCGAGCGCTGATTGGATGCAAAGGTAGGGGCAACGTGTTTCAATTAAAGCTTGGAGCTTTTATTTGGTTGAATATTAGCATTTACATTTCAACATTATCCTATAAGTGAATACTGCTTTGATGCTTTTAACTTTTCTCGTATCTCAAGCTTTAGGCCGAGTGGTATTTTAAAGTAAACTAAGTAATGTTTCTAATCGCAAAGTCAAAATTTGTTGCACTGGTAAGGTTTGCAATTAATAGGCTGATTGGTCACATATTAGTTTATTATAATAATTTAAAATGATCTATGACAAATTTTATCGATTTACCAATTTGTTTATTTTAGGAATAATCTCCAGTCGATTAGCAGTCACAACCTATCCCTCCTTCTCCGACATGCAGTGGAACTATTAGACAATTCAACCAACGGGGAAAACGGTGTTCAGACAAAAATGCATTTAGAAAACGGCGCACCAGCTACAAGTGATATTCCTGCATATGCCGCTGCTCTTTCAGACACTTCCATCTTTGATGCTTTACTTCCCCAATTCAATTATCTAGTCATAGAAGCTGTGATAAGCTATGAAAAAGTGACAGCTAATTCTCGGGGTTCGGTAGATCCCCTGCTTGAAATGGTGCAAGTTGGGAAGTTCATGGCACTTGTTGGGGTTATGCAAAGTCATATTCTGGCACCCCAGGGACCTGTTGATCCGGTTGAAAAACTCAAAGTGCAAAAGAACTACGCTGAGGAGAAGGTATGTTTTATTTCTGATTTGCGGATTTTTAAAAATGTTAAATGAAGCACATTTGTTGCAATTTCAATTTCCAGTTTTAAATGCTTTGGATTTATTCATTGACATGTAAAAGTTTTCATTATTTAAACTATACATTTTTATCTTCTAGAAACATTAATACATATTTGTCTCTTACATAGAGTCATACAATCAATACTATCTCGCACTTTTAGAGAGAGACTATCCAAGACGAACTGTTTGTCCTCAACTGGAACAACGAGTTGGCATGTGGACAGTCGCTTGATCTAACCAGTGACAACGCTCATCCACATTTGCGACATCTTGCCGATCAGCGGCAGGAAATGGAAAAGAGTATCAGCACGCTATCGGAACAAGTGGCCTATCGGCCTCAACCATCTCAGGTAGATGATTGTTATATAGGCCTATATTTTAAGCGAAAATCAATTAAGTATTTTAAAAGCTTATCCATTTTAGGGTCGTTTAACTTAACTGCAACGTTTAACTAACGTTTTGTACATCGTTTAAATTCATCGACGAAATACGTATAGTAGCACTACCCTATATATCCTATTTTATGACAAACGCGGTAATATTTGGCGTCAAAATGGCAAATTCATTGCAATGATAAACTGTATTTGACATGACAAAATATATAATTTTGCTTGCAGTATGGAAAACTTTTGCAAGAAACAAAGCAGTATTTGAAGACAGTGGGTTCAAAAGAGCGAATCGAGGGTCTTTTGAAGAAATTGACTCAACTGTGGAAGGATCTTCAAACCGCAGTGGACTCAAAGTTCAAAAGTGTTTTGAAAGAGGTAGGTTAAACACTATTTTTGGACAAAGAATTGGTTAAATGAAATATCAGAAAATTTAAATCCACAATATATGTTGTGAGAAATAGATTTGAATGGAACTTATTTAGATAATAATGGTTTGTCTAATATGATGAGCGAAAAAAATAGTTTGTTGGTGTTGTCATCTTTATTCATATTGCTCAAGTAATAAAGGATGTCTTTTCCAGGTTGAAAGCTGGAGTTCTATAGTTAGTCAGTTTGTGAAACGAATAGAGCAACAGTTTGTTCTGTATGAAGATGTGACTGTGCCGTTCCTTGCTGGTGTTGTCCAGGTAAACACAATTGAATCACCCTTTATGTATTATACTTAAACGTCATGAAATCATATAAATTTCATTAAATAAACCTTTGATTTTAGAAATATTTTCGTATCAAGGATTCTTGTAAGATCTTTCAGTATTCCTGAGCAATTTAATTTAAAATTGATATAAATGCTTAAACCTTCTATCCGGATAGAAGGTTTATCTTATCCATTCGCTCACTTACGGTTGTCTCACAATTTAAAACATGTATTTTTTTATAGGTCCAGACTGGTATCCGGCTATTCGCCTCCAGTATCAAGAAACTGCTACACCGGCATTCGATTCCGAACTACAAAGCGTTGTCATCAAACACACCCTCGGTGCTGGAGGAATGCCTTACACTTCTTTGTGCGTTTCCATTCACATCCAAACAAACTTCGAATTCACTTGATCTCGCCTTTGGCTTGGTTGATGCAAGTAATGGGATGTTGCAACGGGTTTTGCAAATGAGAAAGGATGACGAAGAAAAGAAGAGTCGTAGCAACCATGCAGTGAAGTAAGTTGACAAATCACTCAGTTCCATTGATAATTTGTATCTCCTTTTGTGGGCGATATTATAATTAACGTTGGTACATGATGCACGTTAAGGCAGTGTTAATGATTGATCTCAAGCAACAAATGAAGATGATTACGAAACTTCCATGAATCAATCGCGCTATGATGCTCAGAAAATTATATAACATATAAATTGCATATTAATGTTCCTTTGTACCCGTTTTGTTTCAGGGTGATGAAGAGTGCCCTTCGATTTATAGAAAACCATGCACTGCTCAAAGGCAGTCTCGATGCTGGCTTGCTCGATATCTTCTCGCGTATTCTCGCCCAATTCGTGAGCGCATGGCAGCTGGCGGAAGAAGAAAGGAAACTGAAGGAACTGGAGAAAGAAAGCCTGTACAAGTGAGTATCCATGTGGTGTTCATTGGTTGATAGTGATAATTTGGCGTTAGCCTTCATTAATGCGCATAAAGACACCCAACATGCACCGTTTTGTTTTATTCTTGTGTTTGCATTTTGAGGCCAGTGCCAAACGCCTAACCTTGAATTTGATTATACAAACATCTAATGTATAATTTGCAATTTATACTATTTCTTTTAGGTACAAAGATCAATCTCACGGTGATGAATTGAAAGAGGATGAAAAGGATGCCGTCGAAATACAACAATTGTTTCCAAGTTTCGAGGAGGTAGGTCGAAGCTATATGTATCAGCTTATTACATGCGTTGACACTAATGTTTTGGATAGTGATTTTTCAACTACACTATCGTGTAATATGTTGATATGGATGATTTAAACGTAGGCCTATATCTATTTATTTTGCAAAAATTGAAACAATACAATTTCTTTCAGGATTTCGATGACATAAAATGGGCAAAGGGCGACACATTGGATGACAAACCGGTGCGGAGAGTAACTGAAAACGATGAAACTCCAGAGGATGGCATGCGAATGCAAATTACCGACCAAGACATGGCCGATATTCAACGAGTGAGTTAAATTATCAATTTAAGCGACTGAGAAAGATGAGACAATGTATTCATGTAACATGAAGTTCAAGTTAGTGGAAAATCTATTATTTAAAAAATCAATTATTACAATATCTCGTAAACAAATCAAACAAAATAACTTTTTCTGAACAACTTTTGTTTATGAATCAGTCGTTTTAAACTTAATATTAACTGATTAACTGATATTAACTGATTGTATTGCCAACCTAACTGGTATAATCTTTATAAATAATTTTATAGACACATCGAACAGTTCTCAGTTCTTTAACGCGAACGCATTGGAAAAAGGCCAATGTTGCTCAGAATGAGGCTCTAGCCGAGTCGCTGGCCTATGTGGAACCAGCCATGATCCTCTATCAAGTGGCGCATGAATTCATGAATAATGCCGCGCCATGCCTAGGTAAGTTTGTGATTTTAAAAAAAGGGGTAAAAGATATGAGCATAATAGAAATCAATAAGCAAGACTTACATGTGATAAGGCGCAAAAACATTAACATTAGGTTTTCAAAACTTAACGAAAATACAGTGGGCCTTCATATATTTGAGCATGAAATGTGATATATAGAAATACTTTGTCTTGTTCCTGTGTTCTATTTTATATCAATGTAATTATTAATCATAATGCATTTGACATTTGTAAACGAATCTTAACATATTCTTTATTATGTTAAAAGTGCAAGACGTTGATGCAAGGGTATCAGGTGGCCACCTTTTGGCAAGCACTGTGATACAACACACCGTGAAAAACGAGTCAAACGTGTTCAAGGTAAGACATTTAATACTAAAAGTTTACTGTATATCAAAACGCATGAAATGCAACATATAATTTAATAAATAATATAATAATTATTAGCCCCCAGCAAACCAATTTGGCTGAGGGCTATTGCCATCCCCCATTCCGTCCGTCCGCCCGTCTAGCCCTCCGTCTGTCCGTCTGTTAACATTTGAGATGCAGTAGTTTGTCCGCGGCATTTTGGTATGAAGCCTCTGTCCTAGGGTTCTGAAACTTCAATCAGGGACAGAATATATATTGCATATCTGCAACGTCAAGGTTTCAGTTTGATCGACCAAATATTGTCGAAATCACGGGAGTCTGAACTTAGACAAATTTGAGATATTTTGGGACACTTTTACAGCAAGGAAAGAATACGCGTATAATGTGGCGTTGTGAGGACTACGTAGTGTGGACGAATATGTAAGGGCGATGGTGTGAGGAAGACGTTGCATGAAAGGCATTGTGAGAAAGACGTAGACACATTGTAAGATACGACGTTGTCAGAAAGACGTTGTGAGACAGATATTTCTTTTGACCTGTTTGTTTTTGCTTCTTTCGAAAAATATTCGTGAAAAAGAATGTTTTGCATAGGCTGGGAGATTTGCATCTCTGCTGCTTATGTTAAACTGATAGTAGAGTTTTGATATATTCATACAGTTGAACCAATTTTACCAGTCCGATTATGCTTTTTAGAACAACCAAAATACATTAATAAGTATACATTGAGTAATATTATTATTTTGATGTCTAGAAAAACAACCAGAAACCCTACGACATCTACTACGACCCAGCCGTGAGTGACGTCATCAAATGTCGCCCCGTCTTAGACAGCTTCAAGCTCCGCCTCCGCGACCTTTTAGCCGAGTGGGAGGAGCATCCCACGTTGATGGAACTGATGACAGTGATTGACAGGATCATGGCATTTCCAGTGACGTCACCGCTAATCAAGTTCGTTTCCGGTTTGGAAGTGCTGGTTCACAAGGCACAAGAATGGGAATCAAATGCGGCGAAACACGTGTCGGTGCAGGATCATATGAATAGCATATCGCAGTTGATAATTGAGTGGAGGAAGTTGGAGCTGGCGAGTTGGCGGTCGTGTCTCGATACGGTGCAGTATCAGTGTAGAAGCAAGGCGTCCAAATGGTGGTTCTTCATTTATGAACTGGTCGAAGGATATTTAAATCCTCAGCCAACTGAAGTAAGTATAAACAATCTTTATAAATTTAATTTCGATTAATAAAAAGCTGAATATTATTGTATTTTATTTATATATTAGTGCCTTAATTGTGCATTAATCTGAACGAACATTAGTCTGAACGATAAATACCTTATTCTTTAACAAAAATGTTCTCGGAGGACTTCTTAATGAGAGATCGAGCTCATTTTATAATTTAAATTTTTAAACAGTTACCACTCAACAAACTTTGTTTGGAGACACTAACCCCGTTTTTTTCATATTTAAGGACCAACCAGCCCCAAGCTCAGCAGATGTAGTCAAGATGCTGCAACAGTTCATGGAAGATGCACCAATAGGAGAGTTCAGTGCTCGGTTGGATCTACTGCATTCGTTCCTCTGCCAGTTGGTACACATGGAGACGTCAGAAAAGCAAAGTAAGATTTCGGTTGCTCAAGTTGTTTAGAAAATATGTACATGTAGGATTATGTTAAATGTTACGATGTAAGCTGGCATTCTAATGACTTTCCTCTTTAAATTCAATGCAATCGTAGTCGTGCAAATAATTGCAATAATTAAAAAAAATAAATAGGCTATTCACTGACTAAACGGTATGTGCCATATTCATTTTTGAATGCACAGTACTGAAATATTGCTTTCAGGTTCACTATTGAATGTGTTGTGGAATCTTCACACTTATTACAAGCAATTCGAAACCAACGTCAGTCAACAAATCACGAAACAGAAAGCACCAATAGAAAAAGAATTAAAGGTATGAATTTTCCCCTTATAACTAGCTTGATTCCGATTTAGGTGATAACTATGTTCAACTCCGGAACTGAGCTAAAGTAATGCTATCGATTCTAAAGCCGCAAAAGCAATATGATTTATATGCATTCAAAATTGACCTTCTTATTATTAAGATGATATTCTCGTTTCTTTATCACAGTATAACGTCAATTGATCGCTTACACAGATTAATCTATGACAGAGTGTTCTTAGAATATCAAACTTGTATAATATTCTTAAATTGTAACGTTATTCAAATTGCAATTGGGTTGCAAATAAAACAAAATAAACTTTAACAAAAACCTATAGCCTAACTAAAATATTTAAATTTTTATACACCGCTCTATTCGTATTTACAGGCCTTCGTAAAAATCGCCCGCTGGAACGACTTGAACTTCTACGCATTGAAGCAAGCCGTCGCCAAAACCCATAGAACACTTCACAAGCACATGAAGGAATTCAAACTGATTCTCCAGCAACCAGTGAAACAGTTTTTGGTGGAAACCAGCTCGGATGTGGAGGAGCATGCGCATGGGGACCAGGGTGAAGGTGAAACCAAGGTCATGGTACTGGATCACAGCGTGTTTGTGTATAAGGAGAGTGCTCTGAAAATGGAATCAACAATGGTGAGTCAATGAGAAATAAATTTAATTATATATGTAGGTTACAGTATGTGTAAAGAATTCTTTAAGGTTTAACGAATTTGGGCGACTCTTGGTAGATGCGAATGTTTGGTTTCATATCAGTTATGTTCTATTTGAAATTAAGTAAGATTTATATTGATTTAGATAAATGTTTCCTTTTCTCTTTGAACTGTACCTTGTGTTATCAAGGTTCAATCTTCATCTAAACTCTAGATTTGTTATAACCGCCATTTACAGAATCTCGACCAATTATCATCGGCCGTGCAACATGCACTGGATGCAAGCAGCACTTTGGTGAGGCTGCCACAGCTCGTCACTCGCTATAGGAAACATGCTAGCAATATTATGAAGCAGAGATGTGTGTCTACACTCATTGAGGGAATCGAGGATTTTACAGGTGAATATTGCAAGTTGAAGGTTGATCTCATATAAATTAAATGTGACAAAATTGAAAATTGAAAGTTGATTTCATATACATTATTGATATAAAGTGATTGAAAGTTGAAATCTGTTACTAAATTGTCATATAGCCCAAGCATAAAACGGAAATATTTCACTGGGAATCTCAGAAATACATTTCATTTTTATTATGCTTGACAATATGACAAACTCTATATACAGTGCACCACGTTTAATTTGAACACGGATAATTTGAAGTTCGGATAATTTGAACTGAATTCTTCGGTCCCGACTCTTTTACTCTATATTTTATACCAAATTTGCTTCGGATAATTTGAATTGCTCACTTCGGTTAATTTGAAGTCGATTTCAAGACGAAAGGTGTACCTCGAAAGGGGTTGAAATTATATAAATATGGTCCAATTAGCAAACATCAGGACAATAGTACCCCTTTGTTATCCTAATTTCTGCATTTGAGTTTAATAAAACCATGTTTTGACCTACATAAACAAAGATTGTTGCCTTGTCATGTAAATCCCGGATCAAAGGGGCGAAGGCCACCTTATCATCTTAACATAAAGGGGAGTGAAAACAAAGAGAAAACATTTTCGTGTCAACATCGATCAACAAGGAACCTTTAAGATCGTTAAAAATGCATTTTTTTTTGCATGTCATTATGTACTGATGATCTTTGATTGCAATTACTGCACTTCACAGCTATGTCATTCTCTTCATATTTTGAGAACAATATTGGAAAACGGGCTATTTATTGCAACCATTTATATTTCCAGTTCTGGTTTGATCAAAACAATATTTTTCAC
>LQRL01181030.1:1654-13189 GCA_001703475.1 Hydroides elegans | reverse complement strand
TCTCGTTCACTGGATGAAACCAGGCGTAAATCTCGAATGCCGGAGCCAACAAGGCAGAATTCAATGCCTGTGAATTCCTCACAAAATAATCAAGCATCCATCGAACGCAGCCCGTCTCTTGGATTCTATCCAACTAGGTCGAAGCCCGACGGAGTTGGCACGGGACTTTGTGTTATAATAGCCAACTTCACACACGACCTTCCAGGCTATATTCACGACCGACGAGAAATAACAAGGTTTTTCCAAGATGTTCTCAAATATCGCGTTCTAGGAGGATATGGGAGTGAGAAGGTGAAAGACTTTGAGAATTTGAACCGTGGTGCCTTTATGACCAAACTGAACTCGGTGCAAAATCATCTTAAAGATGAGTATTCTGATTACGATCGATTTGTATTGTTCATCATGTCGCATGGCAATCAAAACGGCATCAAAATGTGCGCAAATAAAGAGGGTGTGTTAGAAGAGAAAACACAAGCGGGTAAGTCTGTAACCGTACGTCCAGAAGAGATCGTACACATGTTTACTCATGACCAAGTGTCAAAGCTTCGGGATATGCCCAAATGCTTCTTTCTCCAACATTGCCGTGGCGGTAGCTCTGTCAAAGCAGCTGCCAATTCATTCTCCTGCGAGGAAGATGAAAACTCTAATAACCCACCGCTCGCGGCCGTTGGAAGCGACACAGCCATTTTCTACTCCACGTGTCCCAATAACAAATCATTTGTGAATGACAGTAAAGGTTCGTGGTTCATCCAAAACACAATCAAATTCATGCGCGAATACCATGAGACTGAGCATGTTGAGGATATAATGAGTGCGGTGAATCAGGAACTCTCTGTGACTCATAATACTGAGGAAGATGGCAAGGATGCACATCAGATATCGCAGAAGGCGTCAAGCTTGCGAAAGAAGTTTTATTTGAAAATACCACAACACTCTTTGCAAGGCCAGAGAAACAATTGAGACTATTGTGTATTTCAAAACTGTTCCGTATAATATATTTTCGAAAGATTTATGTAAATAAAACTGAAATAATGAAATGTATGTATGATATGTTGGTCAAATAAAAATTAATTTATTTCGTATCTGCACATAAGGAATCTAATGATGACTATGTCGTTCTTATCATTCATCTGGTCTTCTTAGAGAAACATGTTTGATAAAATGGATATTTGTATTATTGTACTACATGTATAACTGATCAGCTTTGACATCGTTTTATCAAATATTTCACAACTATATTATTCAAGAATTTTGGTTTTGGATAGCATGTACAATTATATCTGACTATTGCTAGGCTGGCGCTAGACCAAAATTTCTTTTCGCAAAAGTTGCGAAAGCACGACAATTCTCTCACGCATTTTCAAATTTCTTTCGCAAATGAAAATTCTTAGCGAAGCATTTCTCCAAAATATCGTTAGCAAATCTTGCGAAAGATCTCAGTTTTTCTTTCGCATTTTCGAAATCAAATTCGCATTTTGCGAAGATGTGAACGGCTAGCGCGAGCCTAGTATTGTATAAATTCTGCCTAATCCCTGGCAATATATGCATGTACATTGTATAATCAATCAAGTGTCAGCATCATCCGAAATTTCGTTAACTGGTTAGAAATGTATCACTTCATAATCTATTTAAACTACTTCAAACATTTGACTCAACCTGGAATTTGGATCTATCATGTTTTGATTATATTGAAAATGTTTTAATAAATTTGAAATTAGGGTAACATTTTTCTCGGTTTGATATATGAATAATGTAAGCGTAAAATATTCTGTTTTCTTCAATGTGGTTTTCTTTCAAGAAATATCTAATGAAGTTTTTTCGTTTTGAAAGAATTGAAAATTACTTAAGAATGCCAGCTGTGTAAAAAAAATGCTACAAAGATCGATTATGTGATATGTGATAGTGGAAATGAATGTTCTAAATATAAACTTTTACCGAGTAAATAGATAATTTTGCAAATAAAATGCTTTGAATGAGTATTTTATTTTATTCTCTCTATTCATTAGCATTGGTATATTCAAGATATTCCAAGATATTCATTTGAAATTCAGATTGTGAATGAGATTCATTGTTATCACAGATTGATTTTAAAGAAAAAAAACCAAACCATTCCAATACATTTGGCGCTTTGATACATGACGTCATAGATATACACGCACACTAAGTTCATCAGACTAACGAGCACGTATCACAACACAACTCAGTCATCGGACAAAGTTATCAATATGTATTTGCGTTCGCTAAAAAAGTTTCATTTCATAATTAATAAAACAATATTCACTAAATATGGGTTACAAAGGTGAACATAAATAGACAATAAGTATATCGCTGAATAAAACTCAGCTTAGGAAGATCATACAGCTCACATGCTATACAGTATATCGATAAGAATAAGTTTTTAGAAACCATAAATACTTGCTTTATAACAAAATATTACAATTCTTATTTAACCATGTTTACGAGTGATATCTGTAATCCGAACGACTGTATAATGCTTTCATTTTCCTTGCATACGCCATCTTCATACATCAAAGGCTGTTAGCTTTTCTCTGTAGATCACATTTCATCGATGTGCTTACAACATGTAAATGATTCAAGTTCTAAAACGTTCCCTATGAATAAATAATAAGACATCACCGATAAATTCAAGTATTAACTGTCAAGTGACAGCGAAAATCTCAATATTACAATCATCAAACTATTTTGTCCATTTTTTTGTAGACCAAAGAATAATTTGACCCCTAAAAATAATCAATGCGAAAAAATGTTATTTCTTTCATTTCAAATCAGGTAATATTTTAAGACTTATTACGAATGCCTAGATATGCACATGGAACTTGTAATATAAACTAACGTTTACATATAGACAGCGTCTTAAAAATAGACTATAGTGACGTCAACGATAAATTTTGCAATACTACATTGTATATCACAGATATGCTTTACGGTATTCAGATCTCAGTTTAGAATTCCCTCTAAATTTTACCGTATAAACTACAACTTTAGAAGCCTTGTATAAACAGCTGTATACAATTTTACACAAAGGACCATATTAGACAACAAACAATTAAACACAAATTTCAACCATATAAATGCTACTTTAGTAAAGTCAACAGTTAATGACCAAGCCACCTGAGCAAACCAATGAGAAACTTTGCTGCGATCACATGATGTCAACGCCCATTGGCCCCTGAACATCCATGCCCATCCCCATTCCTCCTCCGTAACCGCCATTTGTCATACCGTAGCCTACCGCTGCACCTGAATAATAATTAAATTTATATGTATATGTATATATTTTTTTAATTTTTGCACAAAATTGCTATAAATAATCATATTTATTTCTTAATTTCCTTGTAATTTGATAGACTCCTCCATTTTCCAAGTTTCAAAATGCTATTTTCATAAGCTCTATATTGTGGAAACTTGCATTATGAATCTTACTCAATGGTCATTGGTTACATCCCTTCAAATCTCTGTTTATTCACTTTAAAATAGCATTTATGATAGGTTTATGGACTACCTAAATGCACACCATAGAGTTATGATCTGCTACCAAAATATGTAAACACCGCTTTTTTATTTGGACCTACTTATATCATATGTGAATGGAGAACCGTGAATGGACTACCTAAAGAAACATTGAGAATCAATATATATCTTACCGCCACTTTTATATTTAGACTTACCGACGATGAAATCATTCGTGGTGTGATCCGAGCTGCCACCGATGATGGGAGCCCCTGTGCGTCCTGTACGCGGGTCATAACCTGGTAAAATTCAACCATATGTACACACTGAAAGGAACCCTTTTATATACGCTAATATGTGTTTAGTTTGCATCTCCCGTCATTCATTCGTTATGTATTTGATAGATCAGTCTATTAGATTTGGATTTCAAAATGACCGAAGAAAAACTAAATAGACCATTTTTTAAAAAGTGTTTACTTTTAATTTGTAGGATATGTTTTTGCCATTAAAACGTCTAGATTCTTTAGAGATTTATTTACTATTTGAAATTTCGAAACCACCAAAAAAAAACAATCACCAATATGCGTCTGAAGCGATGGCCCAGTGGCATAGGGCTCTCTTAAACCCTGTCTGTTTCTATCCCTGTGGCTCAAATGTGAAGTTCATATATGTAGAATGAATGATTAAGAGCATACATTCTCGAATTCACTCAGATCCCAAATCTAAAGTCATTGTCAGCTACCCGATGACAGTCTCCATTAATTAAAAAGTTCGGGCACTGCGATACGCATGATAGTTGAATATTTCATTGCAGATTCAAGGATGTACCTTTTGAATAAATACTAATTTGGGAAGCGATATACAAAAGATGCCATAGCAATGCTCAACGAAAGTTCGTCTGACTGATCAATTTTGTATCCGGGAAACGTTTATGTACCATAAGCGTCGCACATTGAACTATGGAAGTTACGATTTAAAAAAAAAAGAAAAAAAAACATATATTAGGAAATATTGGTAACGGACACCGGTCCATCATATTTAGAATCTAATCGACCGGGCCTATTTTTAATAGAATGCTAAATCGGTCCACCGCTTATGTCGCACACTGGTTTAACATATCTGTTATTTATCTCACCTGGTTTAGCGTAAACCGGTCCTGACTGCTGTACAGGATACGGTGCTGGTTGCTGCCGTGGGTATCCTGGCATAACAAATTAACATGTTTTTTTTTTTCAATTTGAGTACGGTAACAATTCAAATAAGGTTAAGTGGGAACATTATGGAAATAGCTGCCTTCTCTCACCGAACAATAACACTTTTTAAAGATGTTTCGAATAATATGGATGGTCACAACATTTTTCAATTGTCCTATTACTTTTGCATTGTTTCAAATGTTTTTTTTTTAAGTTAACACATAGACAGTGTGTATATTTATATATTTTGACTCAATTTCGAAAGAAAGTAAACAAAAGGTACTCGTAATATTCATTCTTCATTCTTCATTCGTTGAGTCCGAAAGACTATAGCCGTACTGAACTTTGATTGTCGTGCAGCACTTCCAGTGCCATAAAAAAAACAAAATCAGTATAACTCGAATAAACTGTACAACTCTGAATAAAATCTCCATATAGTTCTCGTCGGCTACAGTGGTTTGAAGACGCCGTTGACCCGACCCCACGTCTTAGGTGCTAGCCAGATTTGGCACTAACTATTGAATATGTCTATTGACGTGGCGGAGTGGCAGGACGTGGGTAAGGCGTTCAAGAGCCTTACAGTTCGAGGAAAGAAGGAGTTCTTGTAGTTTTCGGCATGAAGAGCCTGTATATGCTGATATTTCGAGTTGTACATGTAGGAAGGCTGGACTTCAACGGGAAATGGTATACATATTAAACCATTCCTAACTTTGTAGAAAAATGATAGATCATATAACGCCCTTCGCACATATAACGGTTTCCAACCCAGCTTGCTGTGAATGTCATTCCTAATCGAACTTTCAGGGCCGTAGGTATAATTTCCTAGCACAAATCTTGCCGCTCGCGTCTGAACTGATTCTATTTTATTAATATTACGCTGAGTGTGGGGGCTCCAGGCTGGCGATGCGTACTCTAGGTGAGGTCGTACGAGGGACTTGTAGGCGATTTCTTTTAGCTCGGGTGAACACATATGTAGATTTCGACGACAGAGGTTGAGGAGCTTGGTGGCTTTGGAGACTATTTGGTCAACATGATTATTAAAAGAGAGCTTATTGTCTAATATTATGCCGAGGTATTTGTCAGATGATATCTCACTCAGGCTTTCAAAACTACCAGTTGGTCGAATGGTACGGAGGATATTGGATGCTGCCTTGTATGTGTTTCTTGGTACTTTAATGTCAGATTTTGGCTTATTAGGTGTCGACATGAGATACTTTGCAGCTATTTTGTGTTTCGTTTTTCTAGTAATTCTTAGTATTTTACATTTAGCAACATTGAACTACATTTGCCATTTGTCTGCCCATTCTTGAAGACGGAATAGATCTTGTTGGAGTAAATGCGTATCTTCTATTGAGCGAATTTCTCGGTACAAAACGCTGTCGTCTGCGAAAAGGCGAACCGGGGACTCAAGCTGCTCACTGATGTCGTTAGATGATATTTAAGCTATTGTTAAAATCGTTTCAAATAAGGGACCAGTAATAGGGCCACGAGTAGCTGGTTGGTGACTTTCCTTAAATATTACTACAATCTTATATGATATTCAAAACAACGTTATTAAAATCGCATGGCAATCCAGCTTTTTCGTTTGTCTTCGAAAACACATGATATAATCTTGTATTATCGCCCAGTGGTTTGGTGTAAAATATTGGTAACTTAAGGAATATCTTATTCCAAAACAAATATCAATTAAATAAATATACAAACCCCCTGTTTGGGTGGAAGATGAAGAACCACATCCCATGATTTACTTGATTATTGTATTTTTTAATATTTCGATTGTTTACATTGGTTGCAGGCAATAGATTTTAAAGCTAAAGCTTATCTAAGGTAAAACTAGTATTTGAAAACTCATATATTACCTTCATAATTTACAAAAGAAATACCTACTCGAACCTTGTTGCGTAATAAGTTAAATCTTAAAGTATAAAAAATAAAAGCACATCCAAATATAAATCCAAATGCAATCGAACAAAAACAGGCGAGTGAAGCGGTTCGACTTTGGGCAAGCATATACGCAGGGGCAAGCTGCGTAGACCGGGGTAATGCAGAAGACGAGTCGACCGAAGGCCATGCAACTCTTTGAGCAAGCAGTGCGACAGGGACCAAACTTAACCGTTGGACAATCCAGTAAACGAGTTTACCAAAGACTAAGCAGCACCACCAACCATTCAGTTCTATGGCGACAAAGCTGAAGCATTGAGCCATTTATAGGCGGAGTTGACCGAATATTTAGCAGCATCGTGAGCAAAGCAGTACGATCGGGGCCAAGCTGTAATTGAGGTTCATCAAACAGACAAGTCGAGCTAATACAAAGTTACACCGTGAGGAATTGGTTCGACCCAGACACAACTTAGACAAGGGGCCAAGCAGTAGACGAGTCGACCGAAGACCATGCAACACCGCAAGCCAAGCAGTTCTATCGGGACCAAGCTGAAGCATTGGGCCAAGTATAAGTAGAGTCGACCGAAGATTAAGCAGCACCTCGAGCCAAGAATTTTAATCGGGACCAAACTGTAACGAAGGACCAGCCAACAGACAAAAGTCAACAGAAGATCAAGCAACCCCGTGAGCCAAGTAGTTCGACCCGGGCTAAGCTGAGACATGGGGGCGAATCAACCGGTCAAACTACGAAGAACTGACGAAAGCCAAGCAGAGATGGAGGTCATGTTCCGGACACTATGAATGAATTGGTTTATACCTGGAGACGAAAACATGCGCTTCCAAACTTTCAACAGAAATGTCAACTGATATTCGATGGTCCACTATCCGCAAAGACGAACCATACAAGATCCACATGCTGAATCTCTAGTGTGACAAAAAGAGCATTTAAATTTATTTGTCAGATTTAATCTAACATTTCGAGAATAATTATATTGGAGTGAATATATAACTTATGTCGTTAAATTTTATTTAAAATAGATGGTTTGGGCAGAATAATTCGTCTGAATCCTTATCAATGTATAAGATGCATATGGATGTAAAATACACACCAAGTTAGCACCTCATTATATAAGAATTATATATATATATCTAAATTACCTCGACCAAAACTCATTAAAAGTTATATTTCATTATAAATGTAGATTGTTATTTTAATTGAAACATTGTTGTCATGGATGAGTCCTGTGCAAGTGCAAATTACTGACCATGAATAAAATAGATTGTGAACCGCTAATGTATGTTCGATCTTCTAATATATATTTTTTAAATATTTTAATATCAATACTATTTTATAATATTTATATGAATTGTACAAGACTGGAATGTCTTTGGATCCAATTCTTCGTTTTGAATTATAAACGGACATTATAAGATCAATCATATATTGCAGAATTTCTTTCGATAAAAAGGTGACAGATACATGGATCATGTCAGTTTTAAAATATTGAACGTCTTTGATTTATATACAGAAAAATGCAAAAATGATTACAGTATTGCACAATTGGTAGCCGATAGCTCATGTCTGCAACGCATATTATGAAGTATCCGAACGACAATCGATTCGTATAGTTGAAATGGAGAAATAGAGTTTCGATTATTTGTCGACCGATAAAGAAAGTGTCGACTGTTTTCTCGGTCTGGATTGAAGCCGAACTGTCTCTCTTTGATAGCCTCTTCTGGTTTTTCTTAATTATGCTGAGGAGTACTCTACAAAACACTTTGCCGGGGATGGAGAGTGGTGATATTGCGCGACAGTTCGCGGGCGTTTGTTTGTTGCCTTTTTGTTATGGGGGCTACCATCATCTGTTCTCAGTCCTTTAGTGTATCCTCAAATGCATATACCGTGTTAAATATCGTAGGCAGCATTGCCACCATCGGATCGCCACCTGCCTTCAGCACCGCAGCGATTATGACATCTGTTTCTAGGGCTTTTCTGTATTTCATACTCGCGATTGCTTTTTTTTCATTTCCTCTGTTCTTATTTACCCTTTGGTTTCAGCGTCCGTTGGGGGGGGGGATGGGATGTTCCAGCATCGCTTCCGGTTCGTTTCGTAAATCGGTGTTAAGATGTGATTCGAAGTGTTCGTGCCAGCAGTTGAGGACCTCTGCCGTTTTTTGTATGTGTGTTTACACTTGATTCTTTTCTTTCATTTCCTTTTATTTCCAGTACAAGTTTGAAGATGTTGTGGCAATTATGCTTTTTGAAGTCAATTTCTATTTACTCTAGTTTTTCGTGTATGTTGTTTTTTACTGCCCTTTTTACTTTATGGTTTAGTTTCTTGTATTCTTCGCGCTTTATCCTCATCATCTGGGGCGTAAAGCGTCTCTCGTCTACCTTTGCGCCGTTAATTGATTTTTGGTAGTACTAGATAAATAATAATTGACACGATGATCCGGTAATCAAATTAATAAACAAATTTATATAATAAATGTTGTTTGTTTGACATTTTTTGTGTATGTTAAGAGTAAACCACTATGACCTTAAAATATACGTTAATTGATGTTATTAGAATATGTTTGCTTAAAAAAGATGCGTAAGAAGATATGTGTCTGTTTTGTTCTATTTCATATGTCACGTCAATATTTACGAGAAAACATAGGCTACTGTTATAAATTCATTTTTATTTCAAAATCAAAATCGGTAACCTTTATTTTAATATTCATAGTTCTGATGACGTTTCTATACAGTGATATAACATGAGTTTCATGGAAATCATTGTATAATACAGTGCAACAAAAAGTATAACGAAAATACTAGAAACCACTATATATCAAAATATTTCTTGTGTGAATGAATATATGTTTGAAAAATATATAAATATCTTGATTGTTTTATAGTGAGATGACAATTTGCCAATGACTAAGTTTGAGGGTACTCTCTTTCGGTACTTGAGCATTTTAGGTAGGGCTTTTATAGGAGCGCTCACGATCCACCTTTAAAAAAAAGTTCTTTCTCATTTTCGATGTTAGAAAACCATATAACAACTCAGATTTCCTCGCGTAAAAACATTTATGAGAGAGGAGTGTTAGGGTGCTTCTTATTTTGCCTCCTTCACTGTAAGTACAACTATTTGGTCAGAGCGGCAGGCTCACATCCTGATTATGTCATCACTAAATGTGAAACCATCCCAATATGCACATCCATAGTTATGTAACGCGAATGTGCTCAACATATCCCGTGAGCATTTTAGTGACCATATCGTTCGTTTTGGGGAGATTAAATCGATATCAAATGAGCGGCATCTTTCCCACTGTCTGGTTCATAACACAGCGGGATAAGTTTTGACAAGAGGAGGGTGGGTTGGTTTGAATCATTATTTTAGCGGCATTAACATATAGTTATTTTATGAAACTTATATGATGAGAAACTAGAAGGACTAAGCTAACCGATAGTAATTTTATAATTCTTGTATCTTTAAAATGCCATAGTTATCTCCAGTTAGAAAACGCCATATTTTTGCAAAATTGCATATGAATACATAGCGCATAAAAGTAGCTGATGTGTCTAGGGCGCTTGTTATGCAATCATAGCTTCTTAAAATGGCGCTAGAAATGCCTCATTCACTATCAATTTTCGCTGAAAGCTTTCCACATTATGCAAGAACATTTATTTGCAGATCTCTCTTCTACTATAATTCAATAGAGAGTTTGGGTAACAAAGGTACTTTCAATACGATTTTGGTCAACCATCTTAGGCGGATGGATTTTGATAAATCAGTCGAGAATTAGCGCTGTGATTCTTATTATCAAATATATTTCTAAATCGTCATTTCAACATTTTAGAATATCAGATAATGTCTGATTGCCGTCGCTGGTAGCTAGACTGAGCAGATAATTAACTAAAATGTTTAATGATTATTGTCAGCTAGCTAGCAAAATATGAACCGATATTTGGCCATTATTTGAAGTTATGTCCTTATTTGTCTATTATGTACCCGTTTCGGGATTTTTTCTTCGCTTTTAAGACTAGCATCCAATTTTCGTTCCTTGGGTGCCCTTGAGGCAATTATCACATTTTTTTCTCAAGCGAGTGCATGAAAAAATAACTTAAATTTTTCCAATGTCGTTGTCGTTGTTGAGTGCTCTGCCAAATGTTATCACTCGTCGTTATAAAACATATGAAACAATGAAACAATGAAACAATGACTTTATTGCTCTTTGAGATATACAAATAATATGCACTATTTAAAGATTCGCCTTTTACAATATACAATCAAATTCATATAAGCCACAAAGTAGAAAGAAATAATGAGTTAGAAAGGAATAAAAGATTTCTATTATCTACTAAAAAGTATATGTTATTATTGATAGAATAATGATTAACAAAGGAATCTGGAAAAAAAGACATTAAGTTATATCAATAAATATCACAAGTACATTCTAACTTTGTCTAGTTGGTTGCTCTTCTGAAGGGCCCTTATGCAGGTGTCTTCAGATTGAGCAACCGGGAGTTGGGCAAGCTGAGAAAAAATTGTAAAAAAGGACGTGAATCACAGATATAGAGCTATGTGTTTTTTAGGTTTCATATTTGCTAATAAGCCTGCGTTTTGATAATATTTTGAATCTTCCTAGCGCCTTTGTCTGTTTTAAGGACTGATCTAGATCTTTACATAGTTTGACACCATAAGCACTTAAACATTGTGATTTTCTAGTTGTTCTTACCAATTTTACCTGAAATTTATCTGAACGACATCCGCGGCCCTGCGACATACATCGTATTAAGGTATTCAACAACTGCACTGCAGTGACACTCGGAAAAGACCGGGTGGCAGCCGAGAATAGAGCGGTGGACAACCTGGAGAGACGGGTGACTGCTGGGAAAGCCCAGCAACGGTGGTGCAGTGGCCCGGCAAGCCCTGTACCAGAAACCAATCAATCGCTACAAGTAACCAACAAGAAAAATACCCTCAGGACCGGGCGAGAGCGAGGA
>LQRL01181015.1:0-18945 GCA_001703475.1 Hydroides elegans | reverse complement strand
ATAGAAAGGACATGTGCTCAATTCAATAATTACGTGTTTATACCCATATAATATTAATAAACACAATATCAATTGGTAAATGGTTATACCATCCATTTGTCGTTTAGGTTCACAATGAATTATATGACTTCAATAATGTAGCTAGATGTATATTATTGATGTAGATCATGTATGTTTCATAGTTTAGAGTGGTGTTAATGTGCTCCTTTTTATCAAAATCCGTGTACTTTTCGTTTACATATTAATTGTATCTAATTCATATGTTTGTCATGTATTTATTCCCTATTTCATACAAAGTTTGATGCTTTAAATCATTGGCCTAGCATTGTAAAATAACTTTATACATTGTCATATCATATCAATTTTTGTTAAAATTTTGCATTTACTTCATATCTTTTATATGATGCTTTACATATACATTTATATACAGATAGCACTGTCATATCAGGTTATCATCTTTGTAGAGCTTTGCAAGCTGTTTTACAACATATTTTGCAGATGTATACTGATTTATCAGTCATCTTCATGTGGTGTGTAATGATGTTAAACATCTAGCATTTTTGTGGATACTTCGGATAGCACTGTCAGAGCAGGTTATCTTGAGTGGCCTTGCAAGTATAGTTTGTTATTTATAAAGCTAGAATTAAAGTATATGTATGCACCTCCTGTATCACACATGCCTTTTTGACCAAAGTGTTTTTTTTTTGGTGGTTTCCACGTTTGGCGGAAGCTTTCAGCTTGTGGCCATTTTCCGCCTAACTTTTGGTTTTCACTGTTATTTCTCAATATTCAATTTAAATCTTAATAAAATAATGCCAAGTTAAAGCTTGGCCGAAAAGGCAATAGAAATTTCATTATCTAGTTTGCATTACAATTTTTCAACAATCTGCAACGCAGACAAAAAACAGGGTTTAATCACAAAGTTATTAAAGCAATTTTTGTCGAGTAGCTAAGTGGGTGCTCTCGCTTATCGGTACATCTTTAGCCTATCACATTGCAGCATGTGTAGGGATCCAGATTTATTTTGGTTAGTGCGCTGACTGCTTTCAACAGCGACACATATTATTTAGCAGTCAATCGCAAACTTCGTTTTGTTATAATATTTCTATATGTATTCAGCAATATTGTATTAAAGCTATGATATTAGCTTGTAATTTTGTTTTCCACCACCATCCCCACCTCCACGCGTTATGATGAGTGGATATGTTTGGTTGTTATTTCTAATCTCTGTAATATTGTTTGTATTTTGCTGTTACATCGTACTTTAAGTATTTATTATTTGCATGTGTTTATATATTATCTTGAATATTGTATTTATGTGGCGGCCATTTTCCGCCTAACTTTTGGTTTTCACTGTAATTTCTCAATATTCAATTTAAATCTTAATAAAATAATGCCAAGTTAAAGCTTGGCCGAAAAGGCAATAGAAATTTCATTATCTAGTTTGCATTACAATTTTTCAACAATCTGCAACGCAGACAAAAATAAGATACACTAATAACTTTAGAATCGTGGATTTTAAGGGTTAACATTTTAAGTTTCTTAACCTGACTCCTCCCTTGCTTCTCCATGAGAAGGCCACACTCGCTCGCTTTATGTTTCTTAAATCGGGCTTAAATTGAACAACGTGTAAGATGATGCGAAGGATTCAGTCGTTATACATGGGATGGGGCGTGCGTTCGGGTGCATGTATGTGTTTTTAGATAAAACACCAACGACGATGTATGTACACGACAAGTTTTTGTATCTATATTTGAGGAAGTTGGTTTGAGTTGGGAACATGAATGAATAAGTGCTAAATGGGTAGCAATATTCATTTTTCACTTAGAACCTTCATTTTATCGTATTTTCGCTCTATATACGTAACCAATGGCTGATCTAGTCGTGAAGCACAAAGAGGTTGTGCTTCATCTGGACCATCTACATTTAGCTCGAAATCCGCGAATGAGCACATCTGATTGATGGATTTGGCGCCGCGGACGCCCCTTCTAAATCCGCGCTTTTAGCATATCATATTTTATTAAATGCATTTGTTTTTGGATGAGCGCTTTTGATTTACCGAGTATATAATAAAACCAGAAACATATTAAAAAATAATAAATAAAAAACATCTGATTTGCCCTGCGAAAGGGTGGGCTGGGTATGATGCCATTATAACAGATTTAAACGCAAGATAACACAGGTGACGTCATTTCAGGTACGCCCGCGCTCGACATTGTTATATGATGCTGCACCGAGCTTCTCTTTCAATTTCTTAAGTGTGTACGATTTTAAATTGAATACAGAGGTGTGAATCTGAGAACGCATAAATTAGACACGTTATCATCTTTCACGTTTCCATAAAAAAGAAATAAAAATTAAAAAGAAAAAACAATAAAGAAATATAAACGTTTCACGATGTCCTTGTTATTCTTTCCTAGTTTTTGTTCATGTTTTGGAAAAAGAAGCTGTAATTGAATATGTGTTATCATTTGTAGTATGTGTTTTGCTTGAAAAGAATACAGTCAGGGTCGAAATAAGGTGTGTTTAAATTACACGAAAATGCAACTTTAAAGAAAGTCAAATAACAACTCATTGTTTAGAATAATCGATGCGCGTTAAGGATATGTCAGACATGAGACTTGAATCGCCGACTCGGGTCGCCGACTCGGATCGCAAGTTGCATTCAGTTTTAGGCCCTCCCGACTAGGTATGTCACATATGCGATTTTCCTTGCGATCTTTCTTAAGATTTTCCCTTATTTTGCAGAATATAAAATAAGAAATCTTATGACATTGCACAAATGCGAATGCTATTATAAAGATATGGATGCAGCATGTCTTATTATATTTGGCTTAAACCATTAAAACAACACCTCAACATTTTTTCCTCACTTTCCTTACATTTTAGAATGTCTCGTGGGGTGCTCTCCATTTATGACGATTATTTTGTTTGTTACGTCAAAACTAATATTAACGTCACAGAGATTTTGTGACATTATGATTTTAAAATAATAGACAATTGGTCTGTCATTTCATCATGGATTCTGAAAAGGCAATACTATCTCTGAGATGTCAAGCAGGACTTTATGCAATATATAAATTGAAACAAAAGAAAAAGGAACAAAGAAAGCGAGAATGGTGGATTTGACCCTGGATTGCTAGGCGCAATGAGTTGGGAGCATTTAACACTCATTAGAGAATTAAAGCAAGATGATCAAGAGTCTTTCATTAATTTGGCGAAATATGGAAAATAAATATGAATATACATGTATTCGTTTATAAACATTAATAAAATATTATTCTTACATCTGAAAATATATTCTTAACTAGTCAAAAATAATTCAGCAGCATAGATTTCCTTTGATGTGCTTGCGACGCCGACGTTTGCGATCCAACATGTTGGATCGCATGAGACTGAGTCGGCGACGATCCCAGACCGTCGGCGATCGCGTCGCAAGGTATGTCATACTGCTGCGATTTCCCAGTCTCATTGAGTCGCAGACTGTCTGCGACGCGATAATCGCATGTCTGACATACCCATAATACACACATATTGCAGCATGTTCGTTGTTTGGCGTTTTATGAACGTTCGCTTTAACGCCATTTAAATTAACATAGTTGGGTTATGGGTAGGGCAAGTAGGGGAACGAACTTTAATCCTATATGGCCTTCACCCGAAAAACAACAACAACAACAAAACAAACAAAGGTCAAACGCATTCTCATGAGATGATAAAGATACAATGAAATGATGCGTACGCGTGTAAATAAGATATTGATCTATTATTTTAGGCCGGGATTTCAATATTTATCCAGGCCTAAGGAGCAGAAAAGGGTCGATTAACTGTAATTCAAGTATCCAACAGTAAACAATTTTGATTAATATTTACTAAATAGTTCCTTATAAAGGCCCATATTTTAAATACACGATTCTTACATGAAGGATACCCTACTGTCCCATTTTTGAAAAAAAAAATTAAGAATGAAAAATCGTAAGTTGTTTTTTAAGGACACTCGACGTACAAAAATGGATTTGGATGTTATTTTTCAATTTTTTTTGCTATAGATGATACCATATGACGTAAAATAAGAAAAATATATACTTAAAATGTATTTGAGTTTTTCTGGCTAATGCTATGCTTAATTGTACTGAGACACATAAGTTTGATGGAATACCTAATCGGGTGCTCTACTTCAAATATACGTAACTATATAGCAATATTTCTAAGTAAGAAAAGGTAAGCCATGAAAAGGGTATAGATGGATAAGGTTTTGGACCCTGGAATTTCTTTCTTTTCCTAGAAAGATCTATCAAATCAAACATGTTATTTCCTTATATTGACCAAACATCCGTAAAATGATAATTCCTATCTTAAAGACGAATTGTGAAATGCAATCGTTCAACGCCCCATAATTGAAGGGCTCCGTGCAACAATGTGTTAAGTCGACTTAACATATTTCGCTAAAACGTATTGCAAATTGTCACGTAGATCCATGCTTTATACTTGATCAATGCCTCGAAACCAATACGATCATGATAGTATCATCGTTTTGCTATTTGCCAATCCTTATATAAATGACCAATTAAAAAAAAACTCGATGACTCTTTTCTCAAAACGTCGATTTCAGACTTAACACATTGTTGCACGGAGCCCTTCAATTGAAGTGATTAGAGGAACTTAATCAATCACCGAGCACATAAAAAGGATAAATGCACATAAAAAGAGATTGCGATCGATATGTGTTTTTGGAATTCCTTTTCTGTGTGACGAATGTTCTCATAGATACATTTGTTATCAAAGGGAAAAATTTGTTATCAAATGCAACTATTCATGTGAGATGTCGCTAAGAATAGTGGGATGCATGTGTAAATTGGGCTGTTTTTTTCGATAAGTTTTGATACAAAGCTGCCGAATCTGTGATGTTTAATACATTCACAGAAAAGGCATTGACACTTTGAACGCCGACTCAAAACTTTTATCATCCTTTCCCCAAATGATTACATTCGCTATTTTTTTTTCAGTCAATGTCAACAAATTTCGGGGGTAAATTTCAGCTTATGTTGACAATAACTGGGAATTTTAGACATTGTTGACATTTGCTGAGTGAATAAGCGCATGTTAATATCGACTGAAAATTTTAGCGAATGTCAACATACGCGGTTTTCACAGATTGACTACAACATATATATATATATAGAAATAACGGGATAGAACAATAAGGTAATGCCATCTTAAAGTAGCTTTCATTATATATATGCTAATGAAAGCAGCAAAATTAAGGGAAATACAAATATATGCAACATACACATAAAAATGAGGGATTCCCAAAAACTTTATAGATATATACCAATTAAACTTGAATAATTATTTATTATCTAATAGCTCTACGTCTCACAACGTTGATACCATTTGATGCAATTTGCAATAAATAGATTCGTATAAATTTTAATAAAACTCAAATTGCTCATAAAATCAAAATGATGTGTATTGAACCGGTGGCATGACAATGCCTTTACCTTTTAATACCCGGGGTTTACATTAATAAAACGCGAAAGCGAAATTATGAGAATCCTTTTAATAAATCTAAGATTACGATGTATATCTTTTATAACCTTGACTCCTTTTAGCGTAAACATCAAAGGGGCGTCCTAAAAGTAAATTTCACATTTTCTTTCGTCTTAAATCCTTTGTGAGGTCTGTCAGAAATAACCTTAATTATCGTCGATAAAATGTTTGTTTGAATAAACCGTGAATTGCCCCGGTGAATTAGATGAAATATAATCCAATGTTTCGCCTTCCTATTGAGGATTTAATTTAAATCATTCCCATGATAGAAACCGAACCGAACCACACCTCATTTTGATTGGTTTTATATTAGATTATTTGACCCAATCATAAATACAACTGAATTTATTTTACTTGAAATTGCTTATGGAAAACGTATTTTAGGGTAATTTCCTTATGTTTCGAACGTGAGCGATTCGTGTGCCGTTTACTTGAGATAACTTCAATATCAATGCATTTTTGTGCTTTTTCAAACAAGACAATTTTCATAAAAATAAAATTAGATAAATGTTCAAATACATACAAGTTGACAAGGCATCGAGTGAACGTTTTTATTTAGTTCATAATATGACAGCATTTCCGGACGTTTAATCGTCACACACTTAGCTAAAACTAAGTCACAGCAGATTTAGACGCCGTGAGAACTTTCGTGTGACGTCTCAACGTAAATGAACGTCCAGAAAACTTTCAAGTTACATCAAATCACGGCGATTTTTCGACGTCACGTCCAAATGCGACTTAGTATATCCATACGTTTTGCGTAGGCGTCTTATAAAGCCCTATTTTTCCATTATATAGTGAATTAAAAGGGGTAGAAATAATGGATAAACATCCTCACAAATGACATTCTGAGAGGTATAAAGACGAGAATGACAGATAATACTATTTTGTGACGTAACTCTGTTCAGAATTAAAGAAAAAGTGGGTAAGTTGATAAATAAATGATTTAATCTGTGCTTTCCTAAACGAGTTTCACAACAGGACATATTTTAATGGCGAAACCTTTTTGACGTCATTCGACTTTAAATTAAAGTTAAACTTAATAAATAAGTATTCAATCTGTACCCTATAAAATCAAGCACACCATGAGACGTTTTTACGAGAATCTTTATGACGTCAGTCCTCAAATTATGTATTAAACTATAATATATTAAGCATTGATGTGCTTTTAACGTCAAAATCCTCATTTTTCCGATTTTTATATTATACCTTATTCTTTTTTTACGTATAGATGTTGTCTATAGACGTTAATGTTTGCCTGTTTTGTTTTGCACTGTTGCAGTAATAAGCTAAATTCAATTAAGATCCCATATAAAATATTAATGAAACTGCCCTTGTGCATCACAACAGCTTTAACTGTTACGTTGTTAAAGTTGCTATGAGCCAATATAGACCTAACTTGACTCTGATTGTCCACTTTTAATGGAAGTGTACTTGAGCCCTCTGTTCATTATTTTGGAAAGCCATCTGTTTTCGCGTTCGAATTAACAACTTTGGGCACGTGCTTAAACAATTGAATGAAACTGTGCATGCGAATCAGTGCTTAAAATTGTGATTATTCAATTAGGCACATATGGAGTCAAACCATAAAATGAACGGTTTCCTTACAACGGTGTTGCCATGTAGTTATATTGCTGCACGTAAATGGTCGTGGCATCTAATAATTGTCAATCAGGACGTTTTGTCACCATAATCACGATTGCAGTAAAACTGGACCATACACAGAATTTAGAGTTTAATAAACATCTCAGACACATGGATTCGAACTGGAGTTTGTATGTATTTAATATACAGTGATGAACGGACTGATTATAATACACCTATAGATTAGTTTCGATATGCAAGATGATAATACGTTGAGTTGTAAATTTTGATATTATTTTAAGAGCAGCTGTCAGATTTATAATTGTTGATTTAAAATGGTCTCAAGCATCCCACGTGTAATTAGATAATCTTTAAGTGACATGTTAAGTAATTTTTGATAAAAATACACGATGAACGGTTCAATTTACATCAGTGGTTAGAGTCTAAGCTCTCCGTGGGCACGATTCTTATTTTAAGAATATTAGAATACAAATCGTTGATTGCTTAGGACCTTGAATATACTGCAATTACAATGTCGGTCAGAGTCATTTTCTTCAGAACGGACAGTTGAAAATAAATCAAACCACTTATTTGATTATATTCTACATTTTCTACAACTTGAACCGCCTGTCCAAAGGCCACTTTAAAAAGAGAAAATTATATATACCATTGTTTATGATTCCTTGGTGATATCATAGCTCGGCATTCGAATTATTATTGCAATGCATTGAAAATGACAGAATTATTCATACAATTTTCCCAAATGTTGTCATTCTCAACATCAAAGAAGCTCAACTACAAAACTTTGATTCATTCACAAAAACTACAAAACAGCTGACAATATCTCATATAATGTCTTGTCAAGACTACTATTGTTATGATGTAATAGCAAGGTGAACGCATATAGAAATCGTATTTTTAGTTTTGAGCTATTAAAATAGGGGGTTTCCTTTTATCTCAGAAATACAGCTTAATATATTTATTGTCCCTTGGACGGTTGAAGGTGACTGAAACAAAGATATTTCATTAATCAAGTCGTTAAAGTCTTTCAACGAACAAGGTCGGGTGATGATAGGGTGTAAAATGCTTGTTAACTTATTACACTTGTTGCAGTTAGTTAATACGGGATAACTATAATAAAATTTACTATGGCTTAACTAATCTGGACGATTTTCTGTGAGCCAGATGATTATATCCTAGAATAGTATTGAGTTGTAATGACATAGAAAAACGTCAATCGTTTCTCATATGATTTGTCTATATGAATGGGAATAGATTTCCCATAGCTAGTTTCGGCCTAATGTTGTTACAAACGTGTCAGAGACACACTTTTTTGCAAAGTACCCCATAAGTTATTGTAATTAGTGTGTCAACAGTTTGTACATTATCGTTTATTTTTCCCTAATCTGCTGTCATCGATCGTTTGTATAATGCCCCTGCATGAAAACTGACACCGCATTCGGAAACTTCAATAAGACCGTTTCCGATCTTTTCACCACCCTGTTCGAAAACAAAAAACATTCGACCGAATTTTTTGTACCACGTGATTGTCGTAAAAAAATATAAACAAAATATCAGCCGAAATCGATTCTGGATACCAACTCCCCATCCAGATCAATATATTCTCCGCTGTCCTTAATCTTAACCTTACCCTTAAAATCAAAGTAAATGTGTGGGAAAACGTTTAAGTTTAAGGGTAAGGTATAAGCGGAGAATATGGTTACAGTTCTCGAATCAAATAGGTTATGGAGGGAATTTAAACAAAGTATATGGGAATAAGAGACCGACCTATTCGAAACTTCCTACCTCTTTTGGGCTTTTCTATAACCGGGTCATTTTTTCGGACGAGTGTCGATCAGGCTATTATTCATGTTAACGTGATCATTGCAAATTTCAATGCACATCTACATGTATAGTAGTTTTAGCGCCATTGGATAAACGTAAATTTCTGTCGTACGGCCTGCTCACATGGAAACCTACAAGAGACAAAATGCTTGTATGTTCTTTATGGAACTAGCGTCAGAGCATCGCTAGGCTTAAAAAGAGCATATAAGTATATTGTCGTTTCCCATGTGAACAAGTCCTTATAAGCGTTTTACATTTTGAAAACGATTTCGCTAGTTGCATTAATTCGGTACGGTTTGGACCTGGCCATATGGGAACCGATGTCTATCATTTTCCCAAATAGACTATTCTAATGTATTATGTAGGGAAAACTAAAAAAAAATCATTGCGTTTTAAACAGTTAGGCGCGTTTTTGAGTTTCCATTAGTAACATAGTTATGTGTTTAGGAAAAAGCTCGAAGAAGCTTCCCATATATCCAGGTTTTTATGGTTATTCGTAAAAGTGAAGCAGAAAAACTAGTTTTCTAATATTTCTAGGGTTTAGTTTCGTTATATATATTATGATGACTTTCTATTTTTAGTTGCTTATGATTTCAGATAGCACTACTGATGCGCACAAAAAGTTTGAATATTAGATAAAAATATACAAATGAAAGCAAATGCTTGTATAGAATTGGAAACAAGCGTACTGACTTGAATATAAATGAGGATATTAAAACGTGTAACTTAAATTGAATATCTATATTTCAAACATATCCAATATGACAATGCAACACTTAAGTGCTTTTTGCTTTGGTTTCTTTTATTCTCTAACAACTCATGTGAGATATATTTAGAAATAACGCCCTATCTATTTAGGTTGATTGTAAATATATCATGTTTCACAGGGTATAAGTGATGGTGTTTCTGAGAAAAGGTGTAATTTCAACATAACAATTTAACTCAACTAAGTCAAACAAGCTGTGTTAAATTGTATCCAAACCAAATATTGGTAGGCCATCCTTCAATAAAATTTAACCGAGCATAAACATAAACAAATTTTCAATGAAAACGAAAGATTTCTATACCTACTCCAGGTATGCCATTGTAATATCGGCCTAAAGTTCAGGACAAAGCCCTAAAAAATGCAACTTTCGACCTTCGATAGAAATTTGCCTTCCTATTTTAGAAACTATCATTTAACCACTGATTTAAGTAATCATTATTACAACGAAATAAACATTTTAGATTATTATTTTCTAAAATTGTTATGCACTCTTACTATATTGAATTCTATATTTGATTCAATAACAGCTTTTTTGATAAATAAATTGGGGTCATTTAACGTCACATAGAAATGAGACGTTAAAATGACGTTATAATTTAAACGTTTATAACGTATTTCTATACAACACATAAGGTGACGTCTTGAGGTCAGCTGACGGCTTTTGTTTTACGTCAAACATCTTCGCAATGGGGCAAAGGGCCTGGACACATTGGAAGCTTGTTCTTGCTTTTTCCTAACAAATCTAACAATGAATTCCTCATGGGAAACCGATAACAACTAGCGTTTAGGTGGCTTTTTGAGTTTCCTATAAGGAATATTTTGAATGACAGGTTTGATAGGGAGTAAAGCAAGAAAAATCATCAAATGTAGCCAGGCCTTATAACGCATGACCTCCCGAAACGTCCATTTACGGTAAAATGACAACGTTTTGTCAATGTCGCGTGACGTTTCGTCGATTGGAAAATGAGTTTGTGGCACATCTCATCAACTCAGATAAGGATTGCGTGTCAAAATATTTTCAATATACAAAGCTTATTTTAACAAATTGACCCCTATCCCGCCTCGGGGCATGTTAAGTTAATGATTTGTTTCCAATTTCGTGTTTCCATAAATGTGTTTCATATTTTATCCTTGAATATTAATTAGGGAAAATAACGACGTGGTGTATGTGGTTTAAAGCTGTAATAGTACGACACCCACGTTTCTGTTTTCAATAAAGAAAAAAGAAAATATTTACAAAGTATTACCATACTTAGTAATTGAATTTCTTTCCCTAACGAGGCAAAATATGATGGAGTTTAGCCTTAAAAGTAAAACGTTGAAATCTTATTATCTATTTGTTTCTAATAAAGAAAATTGTGTTGCTATCTGAAAATTCCATGAAGGAGTCTTAGGCCCCCGTTAATTCCACTATGGCCAAAGAAGTAGCAATATAATATTCACGTCAACACAATACCTCCGGTCATATCTGACGTCATATCAACGTTTGACGACGTCCAGCTATGTGTAATTATGTGCATGTATTGGTGACAAATAAAGGAAACACACATGTATACTCTAATTTAAATTCCGACTACAGAACTAAACTATTGTACTTAAGATGCCATAACAAATAAAGCCAATGAACGAATAAAAATGCATTAATTGCTCGCATTGATATGAAAATACGTCATTCTGTTCATTAAAAATGCCACACAACATATTATAAGCATAATAATATCTAAAATTTATGTTTCATACATGTAGTTAAAATATCTGTCGATAATATAGGATACAACGGCAAATCTGCAGAGGGATCTTCACAGTTTGAAATAGCAAATCATGAGAACCAATAAAATGCCAAACAATACAAACATAAATTTGATAGGGTAACATGAATAACCCGTCGTCGAATGAAATGAAACATTCAGCATTGCAAATAATTCTTAGGTTTGTTTATTCATGGGCGTCTAAGGGACCGTTTGGCCAACAAATAGTCCAGACACTATATAACAAACTACATGTAACTACCCTCGGCATCATTGCTCTCTATATACCGATCGAATTCGGTTTTTATCGCTATCACTATGTTTATTAAACTTTACCCTATATCAAGCCAATAAAACACCCATTGAATAACCCTATTTGGATCCGTCTTTTAGATATAAAGCGTTGCCTAGCAACGTGACATTGATGGACAAGATAAGGCTACGACAGGCATCTAAACTTAGCCATTAAACAACTAGCAAGCGATTACTGTATGTCAAATAGGACTCCTATGTCTGTGGAATTAAACAAACTGTTGGTTAGATCCACATCTTATCCAAAAGATCATTCCTCGCCCGATATTTTACATAACAACCCGAATAACAGCGAGAAATGCATCCATAATCAAATACTCAATATGATTTTTTTTTCAAAATATGTTAACATTTATGTAAAGCAAGTTTTTTTTAATATACCATTTTCCCAGATCTTAATGATAATATTGTATACATGTGCATCCCTTATTCATATCAAATGTTGAGTTGACCCCGCATGAAGTGTTGTGTTTGTGCTGTTTAACAATCTAGATAGAACCATTGCAGGAGATAGAATCTATGCATAGAGAAACATTGTAAAATAACATGCGTTTTGTTCATTAATTGTTGATAAAAATTCGAAGAATTAAACAAAAGTAATGGACATGTGTGGCAAAAATCAATAAAAAATACTGCGTTTACAGTTTCAAAATAGATTAAAAAATAAAAAAGTTATTCGAGAAATAAGTGATTTGTTAGAAAATTTTGTATGGTTTAGAACAATTTATCATGAAGCGGGACACTATATGACAAATATACACTTTGATGACGTAGAACTTTTAAACAAAATACCCTAGACTGATTTCCTTTGGCAAGTTTATAGGCAAACCATTCCTTAATTAAAACCTTTTTTCGAAACTCTACTATTTGCTCAAATAAAGGCACACAAATGAAAAGGCGAACAGTCATCGTTGTTTGCAAATTATTTTGAAGTGGGACACACAAAGAATTTTATATTTAATGGTGATTTAAATGCATATGCATTGTTAAAAACGAATTCATGTAAACATTATATCAATGTTATTATAATGCTCTCCTTTTGTACCTCCCCAGCTATTCACCGGCCATGTAGACTACTAATAGAGTGCCATGCATTAGACTTTTATGCGGTCACTAAAGTCCTTTAAAAAGGCCGCTCAATGTGAGTCTCAATCATGTCAATATTATATCAATGTGATTATATTGTTTTCCGACTGTACCACCTCGCGTTTTACCACACATGTAGACTATTAACAGAGTGTCATTCATTAGACTTTTATGCGGTCACTAGGGCCCTGTTATAAGATCGCAAAATGTGAGTCTCCACGTGTTTTAGTGCATATGACAGAGTTTGTGTTGACCCAATGTTGAGACGTACATTACTGGGTATAAATAGACAATATTAAATTTTGTTTAAATCTACGGAAACTTGTCAATATGGGGAGAAAATTGAAAAGTTATGATAAGGATGATATGGATCGTGCGAATGAAATGTTGAACAATGGAAGCAGTATACGATCAGCTGCCTCCATATGCAAGGTGCCAAAATCAAGCCTACAAAGAAGAATAAAACGAAAGCTCAAAAAGCAAGGAAAGAAGCCAGCGTTGTCTTCATATGATGAGGGCCAGCTTGTGAAATATGCACAGTTTGTGGTGAATTCCGGAGTTCATGTGACGTCGGATATTGGAAATTCGATATTAAGTGATCTAGTCAAGTAAAGAGAGCGATACACGCGACAATCGAAATGATAATTTATGTTAGATACATTGTTTTTTTTTAAATTACTGATAGATTGTGCTCAGAATATTGTCTTTAGATATCTATTCAAGTAATGATAGCGAGACAGGTTATGATCGTGGTGGTTTATAATGTTTAAAGTTTCGATGCTCAATAACCGATATTTTTACGAGAATATTCAATTTAGATGTCTATTCAAGTAAAAATAGCGAAACAGGTGATAATCATGGCGGTTTATTATTTTGAAGATATTGATGTTCAATAGCAGATCGATTTATTTGAGAATATTGCATTAAGATATTTAGTCAAGCGAGGTTATAGATAACGTGACAGTTTAAGCGATATTATATGTCGATGATTTATGTTTTTATTGCATATCAATTTACATAAGTTCATTATATAACGATATCTAGTCATGTGATTTTCAATAGTGATTCAAGTCACAACTCAAGTTACGGTTTGATTTTGAAAACAGAGTTGCTTGATTTTATATGGATATATCTGAGAAGAAATAAATTGAGATGTCTAGTCAAGAGAATATATACAAGCATAAATTGTACTAATAAAGTTGTTTTTAAGACATTGCTTTCCAATTACACATTTGTTCCTCTTTAAAGTGTTCATTTTCTTATAAAAAAGAAACATATACTCTCATATAATTGCGGTGTCCCACTTTTTAGTAAATTCATAGGTGTCGGGTACCTTTTTCTTTACTTGTTTTTCTCATCAAATATTATTATGTCCGTTCTAATTTCATCAGTGTATATTTGTATGATATACACCTATATTATGTCCAAATTTCAAAGAGATATCTTCATTTTAACTTGGTTTATTAAATACGTAAACTTTTATATTGGTCAAAAAGTGTCCCACTTCATGATAAATTGTTCTACCGTGAGAATATATACTTACAAATAAGTAGAGAAACGCGCGTAGCAATGTTTATAAATATAAAAGTCTAAACTGTTTTCTATCTTTGTTCTTACATATAAATATATATGTTACTGAACAATTATGTAAAACTGTTTATGATATTTTTGGGATGGATAAATTCATATTTATTCTTATGTTCAAATGAGACTTAGTACAATATATTATATATATTCGCTACGCGCTATTAATATTGAGCAACTTTTCTGAATTTTATTATCATTTTACCACAGACGCAAGGCAATAAATACTTGACCTAACACTATTGAGAGCAGGCGATCTATACCTTTCTAGATTATATTGATAAATCATAGCTTATTTGGAAACTTTAGTTCAGTTTGTACCTGCATGAAGTATGCGAAAAGAGAGCGAAATATTCTGTAGCAATATTATTCTTAATAAATAATCATATTTATAGATAGAAAAAATCAAAGCATCAACATGATTAAATGTAAATCATGAAAATTATACATCATATTTAAAATCGACATTTTATGGTCTTTAATGTAGAAAACACAACAACTGGAATGTTATACATTCAAAGGAGTCAAAATAGTTATTTTGTTGCTTGAACTATTTTAACAATTTAAGATATATTTATCATAGAATAATTATATGAAAAAAAAAAGAAATTCAAAAGCCCAAATACTTTTATAGAATAGCTATAACTTCACTGGGTAACCATCAGATAACCATCAGATCATTAAAAGAGCACTTCAAAAGCCTGTTTTGGATTCATTTTCAGTTGGAACAATGTAATTCATTGGGTCAAACACCTATTCCCTATGGTTTTTGACAATATCTAACTGCCCATTAAATTTCAACTTATCCTGTCTAACCATACCCAAGTCATTTTCATTTGTAAACGTAGATAGTAGCGTATAACATAATAGGGGTCTATAACTTTTAGGGTCTCATTAATAAATTTCTTATTTGAAAAATATTTTGACGTATTAGAAATACACACTGTTAACGTTTTGCTTCCGGCTCGCAACACTGTTGCTTTATTTGATATAGTTGGTATTTTTGAAAAGTGTATAATATCATCAATATAACTGATGCACAATTTAATCAAAAACAGGCTTTGTACTGATTAAAACATATGTGCGCATGAACATAAGCAAAACGGTTATATAAACATATATAGTGGAGGCACAAAATATATTTAGCTTGAGAATTTGTAACTATCTCGGCAAGACGTTGAGATGAGCTGCCTTGTGGTCATAAATGAACGTTTAAGACCTAATTATTCATCACGTTAAAATACAGTAAAAAAGAACCTTGAAGGACATAAACCGATACGCAAAAATGACTTTACATCACTGACCCAGTTACCCATTATCACATCCCAGAAGTATCTATATTTCTACTCAATTAATATTTATCAAATATGTGAAGGGTATATGTCACTAATATGGATGTTTTATTTCCTTAAATGTGTATTCTATTCAGACCTCATATGTATTTGATGCCACCCCAAAAAAAGCTGTTTCATGCTCGAAGCATCATACAGGAAATTGCGACAATTAGTGAGGATTGAGATCGTTTTAAAGAGTGACCATAACAATATGTATTCACAGTCTCAACAAAAAGCATCAAAATAATGAGTAAAAAGGAACAAAACACATCAAATATAATGAGACATTGAGAGTGAAAACACATATACAAAACATAAGCTGCTATAATTGGGCTCGCATTGTTTCAGTTTTTTTGTTGTTATGGCTATTTATAGCAATTAGCACTTTCGATTTGACATCTCCCCTAAAAGGTGAACATTCCCAGTAAAGTTAAAGGCGCGTTCACCTGAAACAGGCCAAAAAAAAGCTCGAAAGCGTCTATAATATGTTTTCATACCAGATTCACCCCAAGAAAAAAGCGCATAACCTGTCAAATTTCGTTTTTTTTCTTGAAGTGAAATTGGTTTAAAAACGTAACACACATGCTTTCGAGTTTTATGGGGGCTGTTTTGGGTGAACGCGCCTTAAAATTAGAGGGGGTTTAAATATCGGGAAAAAAGGGTTCATAAGAACTATTGCACGCAAGCATCAAGCATATACGCTTCATATACATGTATGTGTGGGAAACACGAATGTTAACATAGCATACTTTGGATGATTATCCAAAACCAATTTATTCATGGGTTAGTGTATATATGAACTTGATGAATAAGAAATGCCGTTAATGTCATGCATCAATTTGCACTAGAACTTAAGGAAATATTTCTGGATGAGTGAATATGTTTATCTTGTTTCATTAAACAAACTACGATTTTGTCATTCATTTGAACAGCGGATTCTAGTGACATAATTAAGGAGGTATTAATAATGCAAATGAACAAAGATTAATTTATTTTACAAACCCTAGATTGCATTTCCGATGGACGGTCATAAGCTTATTGATACATTTAGCAGCTTAATGCAATATTGTACATTTTTTTTTGGATAAATGAATTAAAAAATACAAATAAAACAATGCTTGGTAAGCTGTGAATGGATACACGCTATATCATTAAAGGGATGAAGTTTATTGTCGTTATCACGTTTGCATTGCAAAAGTGGATTTTAGACACCCTACTCGTGATATAGGCCGTATACTGCATATAACTGGATATAAGTAAATAACACCAAAAAGAGGGATGATGTTGTGATTTTTCTCTGCAAAGATTTATAGCTGCAGCTTCTATAAAATGTCAATAAAACACTTCATCCCGATTAGAAAACGCCAAATAAGATAAAACGTGCTTGCAACCGAGAGTGTTTATAGCATGCAGTTATAAAAGACTTGTCACAGCTTCTCTCTTTTTATCGTCTATGCATTTTGTCTATACATATAGTAAAGTATACGTACATATAGTAAGCAATCAGTCAGTTGACAGTCTGTAATCATCTTATGCATTTATGAAAAAAACGCAAACTGTTATATGGTTGACATCACCAAAAGGATAACTTGCAAAATACAAAAGAAAACGAATTGAAAGGATTTTATTACAATATACTAAGAAATTTAAGGATTTTATCATAATTAAAACAAGCACTTTAAGTGAGATGATAGAAAGATCCATACCAGATTTTATATAGTTAGACGTCGTTTTTAATAAAACGTTTGGTACAATTGGATCTATTTGATATAACGTTCGGACATCGTGCCTTAGTGATTATGCATTGCTCTGGATTTAGCTGTTGAGAATTCGTCAGGAGAATCAGATATGGAAACATGGGACGCATTTTACACAACGTGAGTAATGATGACTATATTGGTTTTGATTGTAATATATTGCTAATGGTATAACTCAAAATCATTGTTAAATATTGGTTATATAATATACATTTCAATATGTATATAATGCTCACATATTCACATTAAATGCACTCTACGATCCGTTGTGGATATTGATAAAGTAAAACAAACCGTAAATTGTTGTCATGGATCCTATATGGATTAAAAAAAACACAATAATCAATGACATATCGCATAAAGAAATGTCAGTGAGTTATTTTGTGCAAAATAAATCACCCGCGACAAAAGGTCAGAGGACAAATAGAACAATCGAATTTTACATCTAGTCTACTTGAGACATCTTTTGATCTTATGACCAGATGTGTATCAGAAACAGTATAAGTAAATAGCCAATAATAATATTTAACAATTTATGAATTTGGATTTTCATGCATAAATGCAGTAGGTCTTCTATTCTGGCCCACCATTTTGTATAAAAAAGGCATAGCAAACCAATAAGATTTCTTATTTCGGATATGAAAATAGTAACACTTAAAGGACACTAAAATAATATCAAAATCAGCAATGCATTACTTTTTGACCAAGGGTCAGGGGTCAAACACAAAATCTCATTTTACGTTGCGTGACCATTTCATGTCACATGAGACTTAAAAACATCTTTTGATCTTTTGACCAGATGCGTATCTCAGTAAAAGAGTAATTCTAGCTGACTTATTTTCTGCACCATCGGTTCAGATGCATAAAAAAGGGCCACTTTGTTGTATATTACTTTGGTGTTATGAAATCCCGAAAGTGCCCTTCGATTTTTGAATTGAAAATACATGTAATGGAATGTTAGTTTGGACCTTTTGCTGTGGGGGTATAGAAGGTTTCATTGTGAAAGATCGACGATTCAATATAAAATGTTGTGTCATTCTTTAAAAAATACAAATACACATTTTATCTAATGAATAACAGGGTAAAATTCATACTTTACATTTAAAAAAAAGTTCCCCAATCTTTTTTTATAGGTCATTGACTTTATAAAACCCACACCATAATTTCCCAGGGTGCTGAAAACGTCATCAAATTCTAATCACCATACTTTTACCCCGAGAAAAAATACCCAGATGTTTAACATATCGACTTGACAAGTTTTTACCTAGGCTGTAATTTTCAGCGCATCTCTATTGTAGCATTGACTTTCTACCTAATAATTTTCCTACTTGACCGTCAATTTCATCAGTTGGAAATCGGGGTTTCTCGAGCTGAACTATGTA
>LQRL01181009.1:1735-18029 GCA_001703475.1 Hydroides elegans | reverse complement strand
TACAACAAATTGGTTGGCCCACGCTGCGTGCAAGACGGTTCCAAGCAAAATCCGTGATGATGTACAGGATAGTGAATAAGCTAGTTGCGATTCCAGAAGAGGTACATCTCACCCGTCGCGAATCGTCTACCCGTGGTCATAGCACGCGTTTCCACCAACCATACACTCGAGTCCTGGCCTACAAACACTCATTTTTCCCATCCACGATCCGTATATGGAACTCGCTACCCGAAAATCTCACCCAAAAACCATCTATCGATGGCTTCCGGCAGGGTGTGATGAACATGGATATAGACGCCTAACAAGCCTCTACGATTTTAGACGATTTTAACCCGCACAGCTGCACGTTTTTATCGAATGTTTTAGTGTTGTTGACACCTAGTTGCACCAAGTGCGAAAATACTCAAATTTGAGGGATGCACTCACCTTACAGATACAGATACAGAGATACACACGAAGAAGAAGACAAAAAGTATTTGGTTAGAATCTTATGTTATCGCTCAAAAATTTACACAAAAACAGAAAACGGAAATAAAAATTATACAAAAATACATTGAATCTGAGCGGTCAATATAGTATTCGTATGAATATGAAAGATTATTTCATTTAAGAAAAATTATAATAGAATTAAACGCATTGAGAAGAAATTTCGCTTTTCTCTTAAAAAGCTATCCCGAATTCCCGATATTTCACCTAATTTTCGCAAATATATCAAACTCCTTGAATATGCTGCCTACTTTCAGGATAAAATGAGTATTATAATGCTGATCAACACATCATGTATAATGATAATTTGAGGGAAGATAATATCATACTGTGTATATTGTTTTAAATATATCATGAAAGGCACTCCACGAAATATTTTTCGAAAAGTGTTAATTTGAACATTTAAACAGGTTTAACATTGAAATAGGAATTCAAACATCCAATTTTGAGAACTTAATTTTGCAAAAAGTATCCTTCATCTAGCCAGTCAGAACAATAATTGGAACTACTTTTATGACTAATGAAAATTGTGATTCTTGTATATAACTAGCAGGACCCACATTCTCCGCTGTATTAAACCTTAACCTTGCCATTTAAATCAATGTAAAAGAGTGGTCAAAAGTGTAAGTTAAATGTTCAGGAAATTGTGTAGAATATGGGTCAAGTTTAATTATTTATATTTTAGTTTTTTTTTGTCTAGCTATATTCATCTGTATAAAGAACTTGTTTATATAGAAGATAAGTTAAAAACTGTTCATACAATTCTTGTAGAGAGGGCAATCTCTAAAAGTTTGTAGATATATCCATTCTAAAAGAAACACCTTTTTATTATCACCTCATGGGATGCTCATTTATCACGCATTTGGTAAAATTAATTTTAAAAACAATTTGAATCGATAACGAAAAAAAATCCTGAATTCAGTCCCGACCTGTTCAAGAGATATGTTAACTTTTTTCGGAGGACGCCAAATAAGTATTTGATAGAAATGGTCGTTTTATGCTTATTTAGTGTAATCTTATTTAATGATTTGTATTATGTTGACACCCTGTGTCGACTAACAAATTTCGAATAGGAACAACAAATATAGCAAAGATAATGTTTATTATTTGGTTATCAGAGACAAAAACAAAGTACGCGTATTATTTGGTTATCAGAGACAAAAACAAAGTACGCGTAGCATTTTTTTTTATCACAAGTCCTAATATCATTGCCTTCAGCATATTCTAGCTCTAAGAAGTCGTTTTTATCTCTATAACTTTAGTAAATTTTAATACAATATCGTCAAAATAGTTGTTTTCTTGTTTTGTTTACAACGTGTCAGATATCAATGATCATATCTCATTTTGCTTAAAATGTATTTTTACGGATTAGATTTTGCAGGGTTATGCTGGATACCAAACCTGTGACCAACTAAATAGGTATACTTCTTTAGTTTCTCGGGTTTGGATATTCGCTTTTTGTGACTTTGACGAATATTAATATTATATGCACCTTATTTTTGTGTCTTCCATCCTGACTTCCTGTATTATTTCCCATTAGGTAATTTTTGCCATGTTGTCTATGTCAACTTAGGATATCTGAGTTGATTAGATCCTAGTAGTCGTTGTGATTTGTAATACTTTTTATTGACTTTAAACATATATTATACTATAGGCTCGTGCACATTCAAAATGGAGGACCATGGGTTATTTAAAGCGACTGCATATTACCATAACAGTTTTAATCACGTAAAAAATGTGTCATTAAACATTAGAGTATGAAAAAAGCACATTAAAAATCATAATATCAGAAGTACAAAGTAAATGAGCAAACGATACTTGTGCAAAAATGCAGTTTGTTTGGTAAAAGCTTTTAGCGCATTTTTTGACAGCCCACAACCAATCATTAAGACATACTTTAGTAGGTGACATGTGATATGTAACATAGAGTAAAATAGGACGATGTTCAGATAATGTCATGATCATTTAATGCGAAAGAGAAATGCGAATATAATTAGTTTAAAACGTTTGAAACTCAACGCTAATATTTGAGTTAATGCAGCACAAATATTATTTTGTCTGTATCTATATGTTGAGAGCATTCCTCATGATTGAGTATTTTTGCACATGGTGCATCTAGCTAGGTGTCAACAACACTAAAGACTCAGTAAAAACGTTCAGATGTGTGGCAACAAAACAACTAATATCATGGGAGCTGGTTTAGGCAGTCATTTCCAGCTTGGCCATCCCAGCCTGAAACTTTTAAGTGACGGTTTCTCGGTGAGATCCTGGGGCAGTGAATTTCATATGTGGATCGCCAAAGGGAAAAATGAGTGTTTGTAGGCCAAAACCCGAGTATGGGGCTGATGAAATCGTATGTCATGGTTACGAGTAGAGGTTTCGCGGCAAGTTAGATGCATTACTTCTGGTAGAGCAACTAGCTAATTCTCAATTCTTAACATCATCACAGCTTTTCGTTGTGTCCTTCTGGCTCGTATGGTTGGTCATCCTAGATGGTTTTGCATTAGTTTTCATTGCGGTAGTCCGAGAATACATAGTGGGATGCGAGCCGATGTACGGCCTCTTAATTGTGCCTCTTTCGATGTGCATGGGTCTCAGACTGACGACGCATACTCAACTGCTTGTCTAGCATAGGTGGTGTAGCATTTATCCTTGATGTTTCTGGGCCGGACCTATAACACTGCCCAGTGGTACCCCAGATGTACCAACGATAAGAGAAGACGTTTCGCCTTCGACGACAACCGATTGCTCCCTAACACGAAGTAAGTCTTGTATCAAGTCGAAGATTTTCCAACGGATACCATAATGCTTGAATTTTAGCAGAAGGCGTTTATGAGGCACTTTATCATACACTTTGAAGAAATCTAGTAGGATGGAGTACCGTTGTTTACCACTATGTAGCGCTCTAGCGTGTTTATTGCAGATTAAAATGAAATAAGATTCGGTAGATCTATTTTGCGGAAACCATGCTATCCGTCGTTAAGGATAGTGTGTTGATCGAGGTGTTTATGGAAGTTTAAAAAAAAGTGAAGCTTTTATATGACAATTTCTTTTTAGTAATGCAATATCAAAGACCTTTAAACATTTGCTTGTTTTTTTTTGGTAGAACCAAGTAAAAGTAATCAACTGAATAAACCGTGGAATGAATATACGGGGATTAGAAACAGATTTGAAACATCGACAACTTTATCGAATGGTTTTTCCCGAGCAGAGGTACCTGCCTTGATCATCGGTCAAATTTTATATCTTTTTGTAAGTGTATAAAGGTGAAATTTCAAACGGTGCAACTAGACATTTCAGTATTTTATAATATTGTACATATGCTCTTTCCCAAAGCGCACGCACTTGCACTTCCCTGTGTTGCGCAATGACCGGCAACCCCTAAGCCAGTATTCTTCCACCAACACCCCCAGAACCAAACCAGACCTCAACCAGTAAGCACCTAATTTGATAGCTAGGAGTATTGCTAGATCAAATTATATGTTCATGTTGGCCACCACCACATTGTCATCTGAATACTGCTTTATCTCTATAAACCTTGATAATAAAGCTTGATGCACAAATAAATAATGGTTGCAAATATAAAATGTTCAGTTTGAAGTGCATTTTTATCCCCATATGTACTTAATTAATGCTAAATATTAGCATCTATGAGGAGTACTTATGAGCTGTTCCTCGCAAAAGGTGTTCCCAAGCAAATCCCAGCTGGCTTGGATATTTTGAGAAAATTCGTTCTAGCTTGGAGATTTTAGTAGTTTAAGGCACACCTTTTTGATAGTTGTTTTAGTTTGTGATAGTTAATGATAATAATGAATCGTAAATTAATCGTAATTGCTTGCAATTGTCTTATAATCTGTTATTTGTTATCAAACTGGCTAAAGCTGTTATCAAGCTGACTAAAAGGGAGGAACAGCTCAGCTGGCTTGCAAAAAATGCAAAAACATTTTTGCAAAATTCTTATGTTCAAAAAGGAGAATTTTGCTGTTGTTGGTCATAGTAAAGTTGTTTTAAGGTTATTTAACATTTTTTTTAAACATGTGTCATTGGGTGCCGTTCACATATGGGTAAGGTCAAGCGTCGAATTTAGTAAACGGTGAACGAAGAAATATAAATGAAGAGTACCCCACGAGCTGTTCCTCAAAAACGGTGTTTCCCACCGAATCTCAGCTGGCTTGTAGATTTTGAGGAAATTCTTTGTAGCTTGGAGATTTTTGCAGTTTGAGAGACACCTTTTATTGACAAATTTCAATATTTTGTAATAATATATGAGAATAATTTATTGCAAATTAATTGTAATTGCTTGATATGGTCTTATAACAAGTTATTTGGTTTTCATCATAGGTGATTTAGTTAAATTCAACAATTTATTTTTTGCAAAAGATGTTCCTTTTCTGCTCCAAGCAGACTAGAAAAGGAGGAACAGCTCAGCTGGCTTGAAAAAAGGAACACCTTTTTGCATTTTTTTTTCAAAAATAAGAATTTGTTGTACGTCTAAATAAGTTTTAAAGTTATTTAACAACTTTTTAAAAAAATGTGTCGTGAGTTGCCCTTCATAAATTGGCATTTCTGATTGATTGTTCATTATTTATGATCGAAAAAAACTTGCACATATTGTCGAAAAAATCCATTTTGATCAGTACTGGGATGAGTATTATAAGATAATTTATATTATATTTATAATATTGATCCCAGATCAGTATTTCATCGTTTTTCGATGCAAACAAGGCATGTTAATTTAAACACGAATATCTTGTTTTGTCTTGTTGTGTTTCTAACCCCTGCATATTCATCCAGATAAATCCTACCCCGTATTCTTTTTAGCTCTAACCTTAACCGGTTGGGACAACTTTTTTCGGTTAGGTCATTCTTTTTACTTGCAACCCAAACGGGTTGACAACTGGATTTATTTTGTCAAAATCGATGCTGTTTTGCAAAACATGTATCTATTTTCACATTATTAGGGTGTTATTGTAAACTAAATTGTCAATAGTGCAGACACATTGCTACAAATGAAAAACATAAATTAAATTAATGTCCGCCATGTTTGTTTACAACTGTAAATAGTTAATGAGTTTTTTTTAACGACGAAGGTTAACGCAACCTTAACCAGTTAGGGTTGCTGTAAAAAGAATGCAGGGTATGAATATATCCCACAAATCTCACTATTTATTGGGCATAACCACTACTCGACAGATTAAAGGGAATTGCGCATGTTAATTGGGTCAGTTTTGTTTACTTCCGGCTGTCATCTCGCTCAAAAAGATTTTTTTTTGTATATTTCCCGAAAATGGGTGCTTATCACAGCACCAATCATGAATATGAGCGGGCTATACAATGCTTTAACGAAGCAGAACAAGCTCAAATTCGTAAAACATTTTCAAAGATATGTCATTGTGGAAAATGGCTTTCAAAGGACAACTTACGGGTACGTTCTACGTCGTTAATCTTCAAAATATTAATATCAGATATGTTTCCAATGGCTACCCAACTAAACATACTGTTTCCTATAATATATTTGTCAATTATAATTTCGAATTTAAATTTGAGCTTCGTTTAGACCAAATACGAAGGCAAGGACCCACATCCTATAAGCCTAAGGGGTTGACCATCGGAGATCGATTTGTCAACTTGGGATGTGTCTGCAGGGCAAGCTAGATGTAGATTTTCAGCGATTTAATATCATGCAACGAGTGTCAAACATCGATTTCCGCGAATCGCTCGACTAGAATTACTCATCTAGCAAGATTGTATGAAATAATGATATTTCCAAGGTACACCACCGTTATTTTACTCGCAATAAATCGTGTTATACTTTTAGGATCATTGTACAAAGCTATTTCCAGAGGATATTAGCTATGCGTTGCACAGTTACATGAAGTTCGCTGAGTCTCGCTCACTCCAGCAAAATGTGTCCGCGTCCCACGAGGGTTTTGTTATCTGCTTGGGACACGCACTGAAAGGTTCGTTGTTTTACAGCTTGATAAATCTTGTATACGAGGGACGCGATATGCAGGTTGAAAAATCTTAACCTTAATTTCTTAAACGTCATTTTGCGTTTGGTTTTCGTTTGAAATGTAGTAAATATGTATATTTATATTGTGTTGAAATATGAACTTTGAATTCAAAGTAAACATTCGCAACTATGAACTTTGAAATTTTGTTCCATTCCCATATACATTGTACATTAATCATAGATATCACACCTCTCGTAAATTGTGTTATATGCAGCTTTTGATATTGACTTAAAATCGCTGATCGCACTTAAGTTAAGTGACTAAGTTAAAAATGTAGAATAGCGCAAGGGAAAATGTAGTCAAGCGTAAATTTTGTTTCTTTTAAATTGTAATTTATCGGTCGCTCTCAGATGTATATGTGACAATATCCTACATATAACCATGCCATTTACATTTATTGATTATAAGCAAGCGAATCTGATAGAATATTTGGCGATGATAGTACTTAGAAATGCATATAAAAATACTTTGAGTGTCTTGGAGTTAAGAACATACCATCAACCCCATCGCAATGCTCAATCTAAAGTACCATAAAATAACTGTGTTGCTTTCACGCAAAGATTTTATCCGAAGACATACTTTTTCAGTGCGATCTTTAAAGAACGAGTGAATCTTAAACACATTTCGAATGGAATTTTTAATTTCGCCTTCGGCGCTCGCAACGGCACTCGCTTATTTTTCAACGGCTACAAATGAAAATTCTCAACACAAGTTGACAAGCTTATGCAAAATAATGTGTCAGTTCTTTCTTTATTTAATTACTTAAGAAACCTTCTACGCACTGACGACGAACATCACACACTTGCAAAGAATCAGTAGGTTTTTCACGCACTAATATTGAATCTTAGATTTAACATTTTTATCAAATGTCTTGCATTTGCCTTGGTAAATCTACACAGGTTACCAGAAAACATACACAAACATAATGTATAGATAATCAGGCCACACTCCTTCGTTAACAAGTACCGCTTTTTTGTAATAGGATTGCATTTCGACAAAATACAGTCGTTCTGATATCGAACGATATGCTCATCAAACGAGCAAAACATGTAAAAATAGAAAAATACGATTGGTTTACGTAAACTTACAAGCGATCGCCGAACACACGAGCAAATAATTTCATGAAGGGAAATTGTAGTAGTATTTCTTATTTCCATGGATTCTTATAAAAGACTCATTGTGGGACAAAAGGTTAGTCGCAAAGTTCGTGATCCATTTTGAAAAGTTTTTTATTGAAACTCTTTTAAAAAGAAGCGTTTTGTGTTGTCGTGTTTTCGTTCTGTATTGTCACTGTCACCAGTCTGTATGAATGTAAATATACTATATATAAAAATGCCAAAAATAAAATTTAAAAAAAATGAAACGCGCAGCCTAAAAGTTATAAAATCGTAACCGTGCGACCGCTAAGGTTTAACACTCTATATGTCAAAATTGTGTGTGGATATATGGTTACACAACAAGTAATGCACACTGGATTGATGTTAGAAGATTAGTCTACATGTGCGCATCTATGAGTTTTATGATATTTGTCGTGTTTGATCGTACAACACCTAGAATTCTAACTTTTATATATTTAGGTTCACCAGATGAAAAGGCAAGATTATTGGGGTGTTTAGCATGTGGTCAGGTGGAACAAGAACCAACATTTCAACAAGTTAAAGTGGTAAATGTTTAAAGTTTCACCATGATCGTTTAGTAGGTGATTAGATGATAATAATATTATATTAATACCGATCTTGGTATTGTTTTGATTAGATAAGAAGTCTTTTGACATTCCTTCACTACGCATGCGCATTGTTCATAAGCATTTTAATTAATGATTGTTTATATTTTCAAATAAGTGACCTACCTCTTTTATTGAAAAACAATAATACTTGTATGTGCAATCAGAAACATATTGTATTTTATTTCATTGTTGACCTTGCCAGATTTGTTATTGACAAGTTTCATGATTAAACAATGTCTTAATAATTTATGTTATTATATAGTTAGAAATAGTAAAATCTCATATTATGATGCATTAAACAGTTTTCTAAACGATACTCTCATCTTTCATTTCTGCAAATACACACTTTTTTTAATAGCAAAAACACGCAATCAAAATAACTCTTTAATAGCCGTAAGATATGATGGTCAAATACATAGAGGCAATCAGTGTGTTTTGCTCTATCTATTCATTGCTGTTGTTAAATTATACATTTCTTATTTTACATAAATGCTTTCAACTTGAATTTATAAAAATATAGGTAGGTTCATCAAATCTTGTACTGCTTAATCAGCAGTAGTTGTTTCTCCTTCAAACCCCGTTATCTAGTTTCTTGCGCCTTAAGATCTGTATGGATAAATTCTTGTTCAACTTTTAGATCATCGAGATTTTTTGGAACGCGTTCAAGGAAATACTCAAAATAGTGGAAAACTACTCAACTTGGAAGCTGCAGACTGATGAGTCACATGATATGATTCAACCAATCACGCGTGCCTTCATGCATGACCTGATATCAGATGGTAATATATTCAATTATTTTTGTTTTGAAATGTTTGGAAACAATTGCTTATTTCAAAACTTGACTTTTATATGCTATTACTCGCTTATCTTAATTGATATATTTTCTCTTTTATTTGACATTTTTGCTTGTATTGTGTCTTTAATAAACAAGCATTAAAAGTTATATATCTTATCTATGAATTTAATGTTTTAATAAATAAAGACCTTTATGGAAAGAGGTAATCTAATACTGAAATGTTACTTATTACATGTATAAAAAGGCCTTGTTCTATATGTTTTTATGTGAATACCTTGATAAGATTGTAGTCACATGGTCGCGTGTGTCCTGCGATTACAATCGTATCCAGGTATTCACATAAAAATGTGATATGTAATTAAACGAATAATAAATGTTATTTGCGTGGTCTTACAATGTATTTCGATCATATCAGGAAAACAGCTTCAGTGTGAGATTGATACGTTGCCACAAGAGGGTACAGTTTATAGTCACGACGTGCTCCAATCATGGCTTCAAAACAGTGCGTTATTACTCAGGATGATTGACATTGTATTTCATCATTGCTTCCCTATCGGCTTCGTGAGTATATGATGTAACACTTCTGTTAATATATTTCTTGTTAGGTTTTAATATTTAGATAATCAAACTCGCTGATTTGTAAGGAGTTTCATGCAATACGCGATTTAATGAGTAATGAAATTGCTTCTAAAAGAGATAGTATATTCTTAATAATAAAGCTGGAGGCGAGAACCACGTGCCAAATTTGCATGTTGATTCGATTCGAACTCTCTTTTCTATCTCAAATATCATATTGCATGTCACAAAATTATCCAAATAAAACATGAATATGTTTTTATTTTGCAATATGTGCACGGAATATCGTCTTTATCTTCTTAAAATAAGGTACTCAACAAAAGTGCTGCAACTCTTTTCAGTGACAACAGAATTTTAGCATTACATAACTTTTGTTAAGTAACCTATTTAAACATGTTCCTCCAGCAATTCGACGATGACCACCACGCCAGTCCTCAATTCCCTCTGTGCCTGAATGTGGACTGGAAGAGGTTGAAAACCATCCTGGACCCGGCCTCCGTTGTCTACCTCAATTTCCATCTTCCACATGATCTCCGCACCGAATGGCGCCTTCTCTTCAGCAGCAAACTACATGGTACGATAACATTAATTATAAAATGCAGGCTATATTATTCCAATCAGGGTTTTAACTTAATATTTATTTCTGAAAAATATTCTTTTGATATACCCGTACTTCTAATTACTTAACCATAAAAAAAATGTTTTGCTCTGATAATTCAGTATCTAAATAAAAGGCCCAAAAGGCCCATACATGTATAATATTCAGGGGCTATAATATAGAAAGAAATCATTATTTTGCTTGATTCAATCATTCACATCCTATTATTTTCATCTTTGATTAACCAGGCGAGAGTTACTCGACGATGTGCAGGCGCATCACGGAGCAGGGTCCCAGTCTGCTCATACTGCGTGACTCTAAAGGCCACGTATTCGGCGGATTCGCCTCTCAGTCATGGCGATTCGGTTCCAATTTTGTCGGTAAGTTGCGTGTTTAGATGTAACGCTTATGATGTCTACATGTCTTGTTTGGAGTTTTCACTGATATTTAATGAAATTCACACAGATATGAATATACTTTGTTTCTTTTAATGGTTATTTTAATGGTTTAATTGTTCCTCAAAAGATACATATTTAATCATATAAGGCCACATCTTGATATCAAATAATATATTGCAATATAAAAGTAATTATTAACTTCATTGTTACTTCTTTCTTTTTTTTGAAAGGATCTCATTCTTGCTTCCTCTTCCGGCTTCGTCCACAATTGGAAGTCTATCCTGCCACGGGCTACAACGACCACTTCATGTATTTCAACCACGGCCAAGACACACTTCCTAATGGCCTCGTAAGTGAAGCGATTCTAATGGGAAAGACATAATAACTGAGTGCCTGTTCATTTAACTGTATATTTCATTAGAAAGAGGAAGGATTTTTGTCGATAGGAAATATGCTGATTAATTGGAGTTTTGAAAAGGAAGCTTGCTAATGTAAGTGCATACTTGCCGCGAAGTTCGATAAAGCTTATTTCATAAGAAAAAAAGCAAATGAAGCACCCAGCAATGCAATAAACTATAGCGGTAGAATATCTCTACTGACTCGAATAATTTAACCCATTTCAACTAAGTACAAACAATTTAAATTACTTTAGATTCTACATTTTTAAATGAACCAAAATTGTTTAGTTTTCTCGTTTCTCTAAATATATTGCCCTGTCGATGAGCCTGGTGCATACACCGCTGTAAATCCAATTAATTTCGTTCTCAATGCTAGGGAATGGGAGGTCAGTTCGGCTACTTCGGGCTGTTTTTGGATGAGGAATTTACCCACGGGCATTCGAAAGCCGAGCCCCGCTGCACGACATTCACATCACCACAACTCTCTGCGGATAGTCACTTCCAACTGGAGACACTCGAGGTCTGGGCTGTGGGGCGAAAACCAAAGCCCACTAGTGACGATGAGGTATGCCATATAATGAAATTTAATACTTTAAAAATATTACGTAAAAAGGAATACAAGCTGCTCGTTTAAAGAAATTATTTAAGGTTTGTTTCTTTTGAAACCACTTGATAAGCGATTAGGCGAACCTACTGCTGAACATATTCTTACCTGTAATATTAACCCTATAATATATTTTTTACTTCCTCTTCCTTAAAAATTAAATGTGAATAAAATATGAGATTTGCTGAGATTCCTGAATTAGTTCCTCTTGATTGATTAATTTTGAAAGGGAGTGTCAACTAATCACCCTAAAGGTATTTACATACGAGGGTCGTCTTTATAGCTCTGGTCTATTTAGGAACTTTAATTATTTATTCTTTTATAAGTTGCCATATAATAAGGGAGACCGAAAGAGTTTTAAGTTTCTCATCTTTTACTTTATGTAGTCGATTCGGACGATTAACAATTTAAAACTTAAATATTAAAAAAAAAATATTTAAGACAACTTAAATATTAAAAAAAAACATCTTTTAATATTGACAATTAATAACAAAGTACCAACAATGCGAGGTTCTCCAGTACCAAGTATCACTCTATGTATGTGGATATACTTATACGGATATCTCCTCATAAGTATCACATCAGTATCATGTCGAGGAAGCTTGGTAGACCATACAAACTTGGAGTTAAAATCTTTTCACCACACGGAAACCCAAAATGCAAGTTCATGCACACAGATAGTGCCATTGAATTGTTGTCGTACCAAGGTTGGATACGAAATCCGATGCACGTTGTACCATGATAGCGACATGCAATCGACGCTGATGGAACTTCTGAAGTACAACCACCAGCATGTGAGATCTCTAACGTTTTGGTTGAAGTATCAATGGTCATACATTAATCCGTATGATTATCAGAACTCACTGGACGTGACGTTGCTACAGAACTTTACTGATATGACTCAACTTGTGTTCGAACCTGATTCTAATGATATTGCTGCCGTGCCTTTAGAGTATTACCCAAAAACATTTTCAAGCTATACCAATCTTACGGTTTTGCGTATCAATATACCGATTAGGGATAGAAATTTGAGAGATATGATTCAACCTATGTTGAATCTTCACGAATTAGATTTGAGCAATACAAGAAGCATTAGTTTCAGCAATATGAGTAAATCCTTGATGGGACTAATAGCATCAAGGTATAATCTTCATAAGCTTAGTTTACAACATTTTCAAACAATCGGTCAACGTGGATATTCAACCGTATTAAATGTTACAAGTTTTTTCCCTGTACGATTTCCTAATTTACATTACCTGGATATGAGTTACAATGGATTGGCGATGGTATATAACGGCTTATACTTTATCGCTCCAAAATTGCGCTACGTTGATTTTTCTCACAATTTGTTGGCATATGTGACAAACGAACCATTTTTCTTTGACGTTGTTATGCATCCAAATGTGGAAGTTGTCTTTTTCGGCTACCAAGGATACAAATACACATTCGACAAAGGAAATGATAACCATCAAATGTGGAATAATGAAACTCCCTCTTTTTCTTCATACCCAGAGTATCCACAACAAAACCCTCATTCACTATTTTTTATATGTATGGATAAATACACAAATGGGAATGTGAGTATCTTATTTAAGAATTGTTCTTCGGCCAAAACTATATTGTGTGACATTGTGCGAAACTGTATTAGCGAAAATTGGGACACATTTCCCTGCTCTTTACTCCCGATTCCTGAGGAATTGTTCGACCCCAGCTGTGCTTCCAATTTTCGATTACCCATTGGAAAACATCTCCGCGAGCTCCACTTCGAGCAAAACTATTTAGAGTCGTCAGTGTTTATTGGACATGTATGGCACGGTAAATTATGCTTTATGAATAATAGTCTTGAGCTTCTAGATTTCGGAGGGAACTCTGATTGGGTGTCCGCACAAAGAGTACCGATATCTATGAAATATCTGACGGAAGTTTCGAGTTTGGCAAATTTAAGAACGGTAAAAGTAGATCATAATAGATTTGAGTTTAGTTTACCTCTTTTTTCTAGCATATTTCCTGCCATAGCGAATTTTACTGCGTCATTTAATCGATTCAATATCGCAAAGGGTGATCACGTATGTTCAAGGAAAGGCAACCATACTGTGGAATATATAGATGTTAGCTCAAATGCCATTTCCACTCTAAATATATCTCACTTCATTGAGAATTGCAAGCACCTTAAAACTCTGATATTGGACGATAATGCCTTAAACTCGGACTTATTCATCAGCTTAGAAAACGTTCCCAAGCTGGAACTTATTTCCCTAAAAAATAATAAAATCTTGCAACTTAACCCAATGTTTCGTAAAGAATTGGATGTTGCCAGACATAAGGGTTATAAGGTACAATTGGACTTGTCAGGTAGTTCTGGAAATCCTTTGACATGTGGTTGCGGTAATCTCCCATTTCTGAGATGGATACAAGGCAGTGGAAGACATACTATAAAGGACGTTGACGACTTACTTTGTCTTAGTTATGATAATGAATTGAAACCTATATCCAAGCTTGACATTACATCGCTACGAAATACATGTTTCAATGTAGTGCCTATTGCAGCCAGCGTTTCGGCATGCGTTGGACTAGTACTTCTAATTTCATGCATTTTCACTTTGCATCGATACCGGTACCGGATTCAGTATAAACTATTCAAACTCAGCCAATGGATAAAACGAGATCGTAATATAGACGAAAATGATAAACAATATGAATATGACGCCTTTGTGTCCTATTGCGCTGACGATAGGTTCTGGGTGCACGATGTCCTCATGAAAACGGTTGAAGACACCTATGGCCTAAAGCTGGTCATCCATTACCGGGATTTCACCCTGGGACGACCGATATCTCAGTTGATCGAAGAGAAAATGCACCAAAGCCGGGAACTTCTGGTGGTTCTGAGCCAACATTCATTGGAAAGTGAATGGTGTCAGCATGAGATGGAATGTGCTCAAGCCAAAGCAATTGCACGCAAAAAGCACTTGATTATTATCAAACTGGGTGATTTGCCCGATAACATTGATCATGCCCCGACACGAATGTTACTGGATACAAATAACTACTTGGAATGGAAACCAACAAATGATGGACAGAAGTTGTTTTGGGCACGGTTGATAAGCCAGCTCTATGGACAAGAGCTCAACTGTTTCTGCTGTGGGACAGGACCGAGCAGAATTGGATATAGGGAGGTTCAGCAGCATTGCCCGTAGTTATAATCATTGATTCTGGTTTACTATTGTCAATGAACTAACTTAGCTCTTTAAGTGTAACTTAATAGTTTCAAACTTTACTGCATCCGATAAAGGTGTTTAGTTTGACTTTGTTTTGCGCCTTGCGTTAAATACTTTGTAGTATGACACACACATGTAATGCAAATGTAGATAAGACATCTAAGGACTCGCCTCCTATGCTAACTGACTATCTAGCTTACATATTGGGTAAATTATGCTTTAGTTACAAAATAAATACAGGAATTTGTTACAAAGAGATACAATTAAACTATGTTTCTAATGGGTCCTGTGGGGGAGCATGTTTTTTTTTAGATTATATAATGAAGTGGTCTTTATTACATATGAAAATGAAATACACACAGTGTACAGTATTAGCAGTACTTAGTAATAAGAAGTGAATAAGTGAATGTACATGTATTAATGTTATATTATTCATGAAAAAACTGACATTTAGAATACATATTGAATTATTTATTGTAGAACTATAGCCTATATCGTTTGCCAACAATTTGACAGAGCCATACATAAACTTCTTTATTTATATCTTTTGCCACTTATACAATTCTGATATAAGCATTATTCACTCAATGTGTTTCGAAATAATAGAATTTAGCTGTATAACATTTCCAAATGACACGGATTTGAGGACTGCTGTTTCATAAAACATATAAAATCAAGCAAATACAAATGTACACAACATGTAGAGACCTTGGAATATGGTTTCAATTCAAATGAACGTTAAATTCAGATGCTTACACAATAAATAATTGAATTTCAAAACTGATCTAATCAAAATTCTAAATATAAACTAAATTGGAATCTCATCTACATTACAATGTAAAAAAAATATATATATACATGTACGTGTATATTAAAAACAATCATTATTTTTTAGCCATTTACACTTGAACCATAGTCGATTTTTTTCTCGAAAGTCACGTTGGTACCTTTATGAACCTTTCAATCCATAGAATCTATAAGATGTATGTCTTGTGATATCCAGGACGAGAAAGCGGGCAGCATCCTGGACAAGGATCCGGAAGCCAAGGCCATGCTGTCGCTCATTGACAAGGGCCCACACAGCGAGGGGCTGCGAGACCGCGACCCTATGGCCGACTTCCCTGAAGAACACAGCCTACCAGCCGGTCTTGGTTGAGGCGGGGAGTGGGGCTTTGGTGTTTGTTAATAACTGTTATTCGTCGTCTCCGTGTATCGGATAAACGATAAATTGGGTGGTGGATATGTGGTCGTGAGCATAATATTATGTATGTATGCGACAGAAGGTGATATATTGGGGCGCAGACGTGTATTTATCCCCCGTGAAAACGAGGGGATATAGGGTTGAGCTTGTCCGTCTGTCTGTCCGTCTGTCCGTCCGTCCGTCTGTCCGTCTGTCCGTCTGTCCCGCTTGAGGTAAGGTACTTTGTGCACGCGAGTTGGGTATGAAGGGGTTGAGCTAGAGCTTTCAAATTTCATACACGAT
>LQRL01180999.1:60067-70253 GCA_001703475.1 Hydroides elegans | reverse complement strand
TTCGTGTCTACGAGTTGACTTTTCGTGTCTACGAGTTGACTTATTTTTTTGTCTACGAGTACGACATTTTGTCTACGAGTCGGTCTGTCTACGAGTCGGTGTGTCTACGAGTTGACGCGATACCGCCCCAACCGCCCCAAAACTCGAAGGGGTATGGTCTTTTTGTAGATTTTGTAGATGTTTTTGACCGAAATGGTCAAAAGGCACATCTACAGACCAAGATCTTTTATTTGACCCGATAACCAAGTCTCTATGACCTTCCGTTCAAAAGCTCTAGCCCGTAAAAGAAAACGATAACAGACAGACGAACGGACAGACGGACGGACGGACGGACACCCCAACTCTATAGGCCCCCAACTTTAGGGTTGGGGCCTAATAAAACCGCCTGTAAAGTGCGAAACCTCAAAATATCCTGGTAAAATAATTCTATTTTATTCCGTATCTGTTTTTTAAAAAAAGTAAATAATAGAAAACTGTATTTATGTTATCTTAAATTTCAAAATCATATAAGTATCTACATTTAAGAAAAAAACCGAACCGAACCGAGATTTTGGGTCTTCGGTTCTCGGTTCGAACCGAACCGTGAATTTTTCTCGGTACGCGGTTTTCGGTTCGAACCGTCACCCCCCTACACTTGATTCACGAGGTCTGAAGTCGTGTCTCGTCAAGGTTTCATCTCGATCGGTTGACAAATGTCGATTCTGGAGCCTTTGAAAAATGGCGAACATTTCATATTAGGTTGAGGAAATGTGGGTGATAATATAAGATAGTATCATTTAAATATATGTGTATGAGAACGAAAGTCACTATATGACCTGTCTTTGCTAGTTGCCAAGCCAAAATTCAATCTCATCAAAGTTTCATGTCGATCTGTCAATCATCTTTTTTCCTCGAAATTTCTTCAATGATGGAGCAAGCTGTGGATGTATTAAGCTAGGGCTCTAATATACATAACAGCCACAGGGTTTCATGTCGATCGACCACAATAATTCAAAATGTCAGCACCTTTAGAAGGAATAAAGCTAATGCTCATCGAGTTTGATGGATAATAAATGGTTGAAAAAAAAACGGCAGAATGAACATATAGCATAAAAAATGATTGTTCGTGTATCGTGATGTTGTGAGGACTACCTTGTGAGGACAAATATGAAATAAAACAATGTGATAACAATTTTGTGAGAAAGACGTTGTGAGAAAAGCATCGTGAGATAGACGTTGTAGGAAATACGTTGTGAGAAAGACGTTGTGGGAAAGACGTTATGAGAAAAATGATATGAGAAAGACTTTGTGAGAAAGACAAAAAAAATATTACCTTTTATTTTTAATCGACAGATATTAGTGATAAAGAATTTATATTGCATAGGCTCGGGACTTTGCATCTCTTATGCCTATGTTTTTCACAGTGCCGACCATGCTCAATCAAATAATTGAAAGTTTACGGGGAATCGAAGGCCTTTAGCCTCTAGTTAACATTCAGAACATTAATATTGCGTATAATTAATAGTGTCATTTTTTTCAGCACCACTATTCTTTGCCATAAACGAAATAAGAGATCAAGCACATTCCAGGGGACTTACCTTCTTCGAGTTTTGTAAGTATTTTGTTATTGAATTTTTGCGTTGCCATTTGAATTATAGGATTTGGTAGATTTCAATATTTACAATATTGAATAAACTATATTGATTGAAAATAAACCTTTCGCGCACATAAACAATGAAGTCATTGAAAGTGGTTTTGGACTAAATTTGATTCTGACCTACGACTTTTATTATAGAGATAAAATACGACTGTGAATTTGTATAGCTGATTTAGAGCGAAGAAGAAACTATTACAAAACGAACGCCGAAGGCGTGAGTTTTGTAATAGTTTCTTCTTCGCTCTAAATCAGCTATACAACCAAACAGGGGTGTTTTGTCACTATTATAACAGTTGAAAGAAGTTCATAAATACATTAAGGTTCGTACTGTATAAAACATTGCGAACAATAAGTCATGATAATTACTTTCTATGACGTTTTGTTTGAATACTTGTGTGGAGCAAATATGCTGGAACTGTACTGCAGTATTCGCTCAAAATGAGTCACGCTTATTAGCCTCTCCTCATTTGCATATTGAATACTGTGTGCCGGTGCTCTACTACAGAATAGAAACGTCTTAAATTTGAAAGGAAATATAGGGAAAAAATATCACATCACGTTATAATATTACTTTAACACATTTTTGCAGTGAAGCAAAACGAGAACCCCACGACCACCGTAGTCCTAGTAGAAGACAGCCTGGCCGTACTGGGCAACCTTGTGGCCGGGGTCAGCATGTGCGCCACATTCTATTTGAGCAGCCACATCTTCGACATTGTAGGGGGTGGCACTGTCGGTGCACTGATGGGAGCGTCGTCGCTTTGGTTGGCGTATATTAATGTCAACCAGTTGTCGGGGGTGTAAGTAGTTGACTGATTTCGAAATAATAGTATGTCCGGATTCACCCGAAATATGTTCGGCTAAACTTCCTCTGACATTTCTGCAAACTCTTCACACGATTTTGAATGTATTTGAAAATGTCAAAATGCATTTTGACCAAAATACTAAGTTTCAAAGGAAGAGTGCGATTTGTTACAAAATGTTTAAATGACAATGACAAAGTAGAGAATAAGGGCCGGTTATTCCCGACCTTACTCTATATTTTATGTGTTATATGGTTAATTGTCACCCAAGTAATATTACTTTAATTCATATTGCACCTTCTTGTATGAATGCTTGAATCATATTTTATCGATACTCGTATTGCAGAGGAATGAGTGAAAAAGAAGAAGAGGAGATCACCGAGCAACTACAAAACGATCCCGTTGTGAGGTAAATTATATGGTAGTAAATGACAAAGGCATCGTGATAGATTTGAATGAATGATGGATTAGATCTAAATGCATTAGATTTGCGAATCGTATAATGAAATAGAATGTGTAAAAGGTTGCAATGCATTATTAAAAGTCGAAATTCAGGATAATCAGAAGCGCACAGTAAAATTACCGTTCATTTGGAATAAGGAAGCTTACGATTTTGGATCGTCCTTACTCTGTAACGTACCATCGTGCATAATCATACATAATACAATGTATACTATACATATACAACTCTAAAAAAAATGCTTCCATTTATAGAGCATTTCGCAATGAGAAGCCGACTAATAACCTTTCTCTATAATTCACATTAAATAAATGAATCATAAATCAAATCCTTTAAAATTTGTCTCCCTTGTTCAGAGCCGTTCACGATGTGAAGACGACCATTAACTCTTTTCTATCAATCGTATCCCAAAAAAATATCATTATAAAAAACGAATCTTTAAACATGTTGTAACCTTTTCTAGAGCGGTCCATGATGTGAAGACGACCAACTACGGCGGCTGGTACAAGTACAAAGCGGAAGTAACGTATGACGGCAACGCCATCTCGCAAGTATACCTCAAAACACAAGACCAGGAGAAATTGTTCAAGGTTGGTTATGTGAATGTATAAAGATCGATAAGGACGTACAGTTAAAGGATCGTATAGATGGGAGGGTACATGACTGATTAATATGTTACGCTTCTAACGTTATGATTTTCGAATAAACCGTGATTCCTACGTTATACTTCATGCATTAAATCAACCTTTTATACCCTGCCAATACTTTAAAATTACATATAAAATGTATATTTATATAAATTCTATTTAAATATATATAAATTGTATATTTTGCACAATATTTCATCATGTTTTATTTAAAATCATATTGTTTCACTTTTTATGTTTCTCAATTTTTACATTTACGACTCCTTATTTTTGCCAGCATTTAGAAGACAACGTGAAGAATCCAGAAGACTTAATGAAGTTCCTGACTGAACAGGGCGAGAAAATCGTAGATGAAGCAGGAAATCAGATCAACAGACTCGAAAAAGATATCAAGGTATTGTTTAGATAATAATCCTGCTTAAGTGGATACAAGATAAACCGAAATAAATTTATTTGGTCGTTCGTGATTTAGACAATAAAATATTCTTCATAGCATTTAGTCCAGAAATTAATATGAAATAAAAATACAATATTGTCATAGAATGAACGTAATAACTCATTTTCAAATTGATATTTGATTATGTGACAGTGCGTCCTTGCATGCTTCAAAAGGCTCGTTTCTAGTTCATAAACTAGATCGTTTGCTCAAAATAAAAGCGATGAAATCTCAGAAAAACAGGCATTGTGGCAAATGAACAAATTTATATTTTTCAGACCATCTTTTAAATTGGACACAGTCATTCCCTGTTCTTTCCCTTTCCACCTAGACTCTAAAAAAGAACATTACATATCACTAAATTGGCAATCTTATATAGTTTAGATTTCATATCTTTATTTCATATAAAGCAGTACTACATTCTTTTCTGTTTATCCGAATAGAGTTCAACTTATTGTATTTCAGGACAAAAATCCACTTGTGCGTCATTTGGATCTGGAGCAAAACTGAAATTTATTCTGGTGAAGCATCTTAAGTGCTAAGAAATACAATCTAGTCAAGGTTCCCCTCCCCTTTCGACCTAGACTTTCAAATTAAATATCAATAAATTGACATCTTAATATTGTATAGAGGAGGGAATCTGTATTTTACGAAAAATCTTAGTTTAACGGTCACGTGCTACCTGAGACTGCGATCGTGTTTGACAGATCTCTACTCAGTAAAGTACTTTGTGTGGTATAGAAAATTGTTTTCTTAATGTTTGTTTAATGTTTCCCTATGTTATATGATTCTTACTATGCTTAATCTTAATTTGACCATGTTCAAAAACTGATAATCCCTAGTAAAATACAGATTCACTCCTCTACGTTTCATATATATATTGCCTATATTGCATTTTCTTATAAATGAATGCATATTGTTTTTAATTTCAGGAGAAAAATCCGAAAGTGCGTCACGTAGATCTGGAGCAAAACTGATCCTCGATCGCCACTTGTTCGTTTGAAGCATCTTAAGACTGCTAAAAAGAAGAAAACAATCTAGTCAAGATCTTCCACAAAGGAATAATGCACAAGAAACTTTGTCACAGATAGATTCTAGCCTAATATTGGGCCTTTGTGTTGAAAAATGCTGTGCCAAAATGCATGCTCTATATCAAACTCAATATATCAAAACCATGACGTTTGATTCGATATAAGGAGTCGCCTTTCGTAATCGTTGCGCATGGGACGGTGTATAAGATACATCAACTCAAAGAAAATAATACTTATAGGGGTACTTCAGGTGATCGTTATGAGTTTTTCTAGTTGGTATTCCGATAATTTAGGCTAATTGATTATTTGAATACATTGATATATTACAGCAAACTACTATGTAAACACGACATATTGTTGTTAGGTTGTTGTTAAAACTTAATCATGTTTACTTTTACTGCAAAAGTAAATGTATTGTAAGAAAGTGAGGTCGAAGTTTTATTACATTTAATACATTGTAATAGCAAGAAATAGCTATAGAATTCTTTATTCTGTTGATAAACAAATTATGTTAAGTAAATTAATGTCAATTAAATTAGTATCGCAACGTGTCACTTTATCCATATCATTTACTGAAATAGGTTTATAAAACCAAACCAAGCTCAATTATTAAGTTGCCTTAACACTAAGAAATCCTTTACGTTTCAAAAAAATAAATCCTTAAATGTTTTGGCACTTTACAAAATATTGCATGGAACCTTAAATTGTCAGTTGAATTATGCAGACATTGAAGGCATGCGAGTAAAAATTTTAAAAAGTTGCTTTTATACGCTTAGTTGTTAATGTAACTAGAAGTATATTACAATTTCGAAAACTGTGATATTTGTTTAAGTATGTCTCGTTAGAGTTCAAGGTTATTGTGAACTGCATCCTAAAGTAATTCCAATACAATGTACATGTATATTTAAAGTGTGATTGGAATAAGCTGATAATTGATTTTGCAATCGATTGTTTGTTCGACTCCTATGATACTACACCAAAAATGTGTATGGTCTTTGTTGTCTAATAAATATTGGAATAATGTTACAACAGCTTAACTCGTTTGCTATTTATTTGTGTGTTTAAGGTCTCAAAAACATAATTTTAATTATATGGTAAAAATAAACAAATCGATACAATGTTATTCTCTCCCACATCATTCCCTACCCCCACCCTCCCTAATAGATGCTAGTTAACTTGTCTCCTGTTATGGTCCCTGATTTAAACTTTTACACAAATATTTGTATATTCTCCATTTACGCATATAGATGACGTAGTAAATTATATTAGCGTGAAGCTATGATTGTAGTTGATGAGGTTTATCTATTCTATTTATGTGATTGACCCAAACTACTGCGAACAATATTTTCTAAAATTGCAGTTTCCATGCGTTTGCATGATAACATACAATATTTCATAGGATCCTTGTCTATCAAATATATTTATATATCAAACCAAAGTAATGAAAAAGCAACGGGTTATCTTTTACTCAAAAAATAAATTAGTTTTGACATCCATTGCATTGTCTCAAATAAACGACTTGAATTTGGAATATACAATGTTAAATATCATGTTTATATTCTATCGATAGGGAAAATTAGCTTAACAATTTAAGGTAAGGTTATCCATTAAAAACTGCAATTTCAAAAATAAATAAATAAACAACGATATCGAATTATCACACGCCCAATGTTTTTTCAGTAGTCAATTCAATTACGGGTAGGCACCACAGCTTAATGTTGATGCAAACCAATCCACCTAATGCATTTTTATTTTCAAATCACAAAGTTCATTTTAATTTTGAAACATCTGACAGCTATGAAAAATCAAATTTGGCCTTCCGTCAAACGTGTTATTTCGGTCATTATTTGGTTTTCACTCAAACGAGCAAGCATGTGACATTTTTAGCGTAGTAACTGTGTGTGTTAGCAACGTAATTGACCTTATTTGGCATGACGCTATGGTAACAACGAGTGCTTTGCTTAAAATAAACGCAGATGGTGTTATATGGTTAGAAAACGAATAGGTTTGTTAATAAAATCACCGAAATGAGGAATTTTTAAAAGGGGAGAGGCCTGGGGGTGGTTGGTGCGTCACGCATTATACTAAAAATGCCATGTTTGATGCATGCGTTCACGAAATATGTATGAATGATTTATGGAATAAAACTTGGCATTTTCAAAAGTCGTTGGTTCTCATTTCTTTAGCAATGTTTCACATGGGTAAACATAATTCTTAAGTAATATTTCAAAAAAATGATAAATTGTATTTGATAATGATACTTATGTGACCACTGTATCTCTACCGTATCTTTAAAGTGTAAATTTAAAAAAAATGATGCAAAAGAAAAGAAATAAGCAATATATATTTTTAATACTTCATTTATTTGAATTCATTGCTTTTGCGACAAATATATGCCTGTATTAATATATTTTAACGTGGTCAATTGCGCTGCTTCTATGCCTTTGGCTAAATCGTTTTTTTTTTACCTATGACAAAATCGTTCTTTCACTACATATAAGTATAAGTGTTTTAAGTAAATGGTTTTATGTAGAAACTACAGTATTTGACTTTTTGAAACGATGACACTACAGTAACTCTTAGATTATCAAATTTTGAAAAATAGATAAAATGAGTTGTACTTACAAATGATAAACTAATTTCATGTTTATAAATGTTTACATTTTATATCTAATCGTACTTCATGATTAAATCAAAATACAATCACGTCAGTTAATTATTATTATTTAAACTTTGAATCTAAATGGATTCTGTGAGAAAAACAAATTAATTCATTTCGTTTGTGAAGCAGCTTCTCTCTTTAAAATAAAAAAGGAAAAATAATGATTGATTCTCAGTTATTTGAGGCATTTACATTTTACGTAGATGAGTGTTTATTTCACTTACATGTACATGTACGTTGAGTAAAAGTGCGATATACTCTACGTTATTAGTTACGCGCTGAATGGAAACAAAACCTTCATTATATATCATACCAAACAATACATAGGATAAAACCAAATTAATTCACATCCAATATCACAAAGAAAAGCCACCTCATAAACTAAACTGTCAACGCGTACAACTCATTGTGTGAGCGTTAATTGGAACAATTAAGTCCGGTAATCATCATGGGTAAAATCACCGCAAATCATAGAGGGAGGGGGTGTTTAGCTGACACGTTCTCTAGCTGCGCAAGAAAGGAACACACAAACGTCGAGGTTTTGTTCTGCGATTGTTCATCCAAGCAAACGCCCCTCGTAGGGGGTTCTGAGGCATTTCAGGCGTCTGAGGCATGTTGTGATGTGTAGGGAAAAATATTCAGTTGGGATGTATTGAGAACTTGGAAGGGGTTTGTCTTGGATGTGATGTTAAGATTGAGTTAACTTGTATAGAGTTATTGCGCTGTGAACATATTTTGAAGGTTTCTTTATTCCGCTACCATACATACGTCTGCATATTAAGTGTTTTGTGCTATAATTTTGTCATGTTGGTTCTTATAAACGCTTTACCGGTTATTTTAAATTATTTGTTTTATGTATCATATTTTACTTGTTATTAGAATTTTAACGATATTTATTGATTTTAAATCTTGATCTTAACAAGTAAGCTGCAAGTATTCCACATTGTATAGGCCTACATATCTTCTTTTCACTCATCATCATATATAATGTCTCCATATAAAATCAATATTAGCTAAAGAAAAAGCAACACGATTTACTCAACCGAACTCATCACATCTGAGCTATTATCACAGTCGCCTTGTTACCCATTCACCCCACAGTGAAAATGCTTGGCGTCTTATGCATGCAGCTCATTTTGATGTTCAACGTGCACAAAGCATCAACGCGCATGTGACGTGCTTCAAAAGAGGAAATTATCATTTATTCTGCATAGAAAAAAAAGGAAAAGAAGAGAGAAAAATCATTAATCAATATCAACGTTTTATTCATGACGACGAGAATATAGGTTAGGGATGGACATTGGGTTAGGAAGAAGCGTGTATTAGAAGTCTTTGAAGAGGTTGGGTTTTGATGTTTACTGAAGCACATTGATGAATTGGAACAATAGATAATCATATCGTTCATCATGGGGTCACTACAGTCACCTAGTTTATAGCGACAGCTTCTGAAAGGAGACATTTCAAGACATAAAAATGGTGTGTTTTTTTATGACGGCGCGTCGCCAAAAAATGAGTTAAACTGATGTGTCTTGACAGTTTTACAGAGCTTCTATTCACATGTTTTTATGTTGTTATTAACCCATAAATGGATTGACTGCGTTTCATATGTACATTTTATGATGATAAACAATAATTAGGTTTCACTTTTCGGATTTTTGTTTGAGGTAAGTTTAAACTTTATTGTGTTAAAATTTGTTAAGATTATATCATATAGAATCTGTGCATGGTCTAGAAGATTTATAGTATTTGACTATTTCTTAGTAAAATAATAACATGCGAAAAGTTTGAATTAATGTTAAAATGTAATTATCAAATCATCCTGTAAACTTATTTTGGTACATTTTATCGCTGCTTCGATAAATAACAACTTTGATTATAATCTTGCGATGGTGTTTGATATGAAACTGCAGCGACTGACAGGGTAGCTGTCCATGTGTTTATGCTTTCTTTCGAGCGTAAACAAACACGCGCGTGAGCTCGCGATATGTCTCGGATCGAAGCGAGAACACATGCGGATTCGATCATTATTTTCTGCGTCGTCTTCTCTGGTTACCAATCCAGCAATCTGGAATGCATATGCATCATATCCATTTGGAAAATAGAGAGCAACAGAGAGAACAAACGGAACAGTAACGAAAGGGAGTGAGAGAGAAAGTTGAAGTTTACTCGGGTAAAATTTAAACGTGAAAAACAGCCAATGACCTATAAACATAGACCGGTGATCCAGTATTCGACAGAAAAAAATCAAAAATGTTTCAAAAAATGTTTCAAATGATGTCTAATATTTAGTAGAATTGCGCCCCCCTTACTTTGTGCATCAAATCTCAATTTAAAACAAAATAACATGATGAATTAATATTGATATATACTCTAATAAGATAATTTGTCTTTTTGACATAATTTATCTAATGACGAAATACATGAACACTAATAGGAATATCGTATCGTATTTTTTGGTTAAAAACGAGATATGATATTTACATCACTAACGATAATAAGGTCGAGTATCAC
>LQRL01180995.1:13400-31150 GCA_001703475.1 Hydroides elegans | reverse complement strand
GCACGCGCACTCGAAGCCAAGGTTGTCGGGAGTGTCCTCAATGTTGAGGCAGATCTCCTCGCAGTTATTCGCATCCGTCTCGCACTCGTTGTCCGACTCGCAGTTGACGCCGTCCGCCAGCAGGTTGAAGCCCGAGTTGCACGAGCAGAGGAAGGAGCCCGCGTTGTTGGTGCACACCTGATCGCACGGGTCGTCGTCACATTCGTTTATGTCGTTGCACGTGACCGAGTCCGCGTCCAACTCGTAGCCCTCGTTGCAGCTGCACTCGAACCAGGGGTCTAGGTCAGTGCAGATCTGCGTGCAGTTGTCCGTTGCTGCACGGGGAGAGAAACATATATGGTGTTATAGTTATATAGTACCAGGGGATGAAAACGTGATACAGTTAACTTTTAGCGGTCCAACATTTATCCATTCATGCTCAATTCATTAAAGAGTAATCTATTCTTCAATGATTAATTATATAATATCGATATATAGTACATATGAAAAACAATGAGCGAAGTAAGAAACGAAGGTCTCACCGATGGCGCATTCGTCGATGTTGCTGCAGTCGAGTTGACCGACGCCACTGCGCTCGTAGCCCCCGTTGCAGCCACACGTGTACGAACCTGCCACGAAAAGAGATCGGAATTTAAAATGGCTAATTTAAGGTAAACGTTTTCCAGTTGTCACTTCAAGTCGCAACGTCCGAAGAACAAATTCATCCACTAGCGTCGGAACCACGTAGTATGATAAATGAAAGTAAGCTAATACAGAGCGGAGCCCTAGTTGCAATTGAATAAGATACTGAGTGAATATTATACGTGATTCAAAGTTATCTCTTCTCTAAAGAGCCTTCGGTTACACGGGACCCCTGGTGACCTTTGGAACTCGCTACCCGCCGAACTCAAGACGATAACTAGCTAAGGGTGTTTTAAAGCGCGCCTTAAAACATACCTCTTTGATCAAAGGCTATCGGATATAAGTGTGTAATCTTGTGGATATAAAACATCTTAAACAGTGATTTTAGTGAACTTTCAATTCTGGATAAATGTACAGTGTCGCATAATATCATATGATAGATGTGGCACTATAAATCGCATTTACATTAACATTAATCACCATTTCAATTATTGTTTATCCTATCTTTTGCATCACATTATGTCAAGGCAATATGTTTTTCACTTACAAAACAAGATCAGGAGAACCCCAGTTGCTTGTGCTCCAACACTCATGGCGACTTAATCACCCAGAATAACTTTGTTTTATTATTCTGATATCCGTAGCATACGTATAAAGCAGATTATATATCCATAGTGACGGTTGATAGTTTTATCAATAAATCTTAAACATTTTGATTTATTTTTCAACTCAACTCTTGCGAGAGGTGTTTTTCCATGAAATGATAAATCGCTACACAAACGAATCGCAAAATTGAAAATAATATTCAAAATAAAATGTTTATCTATGAATAAAGTGTGACTATGTTTGACATCAGAGATGATACGTTGATCATCTAAAAAATCTATTTCTAATATTAATAATAATTTGACACCTAAAGGTTGACCTAAACTATTTGGATTTGTTTTGCAAACATTTATTAAAAACAACTATTTTGCTCATTCGGGAAATCGGTCTTTTTGACACCTCACAATTGTAACACATCCGATTGCAATTGAGTCTCGAGAAAGATAAAACAGTGTCACCTTGTTGAAATTTACACTTCAGGAGAAAATAGAATAAAACATGTAGGTTGATTTTGATATCAAAATATGTCAATCACGAAGGACACCTCCCGATACATTTTTTAAAGTTCCAAAATCACCGTAAATCAATATTTTAATTACGAACAACAACAAAAGGTTGTTCACTTTTTCCAAACCAGCTGGGCTGTTTCTTCTTTTCCAGCTTGGAATAGAAAAGGAACATATTTTGCGAAAATTGAAATGTTGAACTGATTGAACATAACCGGATTACCTATTTCATATTGCAAATAACAGTTTATGAAACATTTGCAAGCAAGTTAAACCACTTTTCTGATAATTTTTCTCACTAATTACAGTTGTATTACGAAATATAAGACATTATTAAAAAGGTGTTCCTCGACCTGCAAACATCTTCAAGCTATAACGGATTTGCTCAACATTTCCAAGCCAGCAGGAATTTGGTGGGGAACACATTTTGTGGGGAACAGCTCGTTCGGTGCTCTTCAATCACAATGGATCGACAACGATATTTTATTTCCGCTTTTTCGTGATTATAATAAATTTCATTACGTTTCCAGTAAATCCTCACAAACCCATCGATTTACGTTTTTAAAATATAAATGTGGGACTGGTCAATAATGAATTCAATAATACATCAAAAATGATGTTTCTTAATATTTTTTATCATAATCAAATATTAAACGTGGATATCGTATTTGTTCTTAATGTGGTGTGAACGTTGTCGAAAGAGATGGCGAATATACACTTTCTATTAATTCGATCAATATTTGTATGTAATCAATTGAGAACCAATATAAGAAACAAACAAACAATATAAAATGACGATGATTGCACTGGTTGGGTGCACTCTAGTATAAAGCACATGAGGAACAGCGATTCTGCGTTCATCCTATTGTGCTATCCATTCCCACTTTGACTCACCGACGGTGTCCGTGCAGAGCTGCGAGCATCCTCCGTTGTCGGTCGCGCACTCGTCAATATTATCGCACACGCCCCCGCCCGCGTTCAGGTAGCCGTCGTTGCACTCGCACGCGAACGAACCCAGGTTGTTCAGGCAGTTCTACAGAAAGGGAGGGAATAGTTTTAGGATATCCATTGTATAATATGAACACAACTCATTTGTGGAGACCAATGCAAGATAACATTAGATCCAGACGGGGGGACGCCAGCAGCCTTTTCGTCTTATGTTTAACTGCTCATGAAGAATAAATATAATAAAATCAGCGATTGTACCGCCTCACTATAGTACAGCTGTATTTTACACGTGTTTTGATGCTAATATGCTCGTCTTAACAGTCATGAACATCCATGGACCAAATTAAATTGAAAAGTGGGTTACCTGGTCGCAGCCGCCGTTGCTAGTCATGCATTCGTTGATGTCTTCGCAAAGCGCGTCGTCCGCCGCAAGGTCGTACCTGTGAAGAGGAAGTTGCACATTTAGTCTATATAGTCACATCTTGGTCGATAACTACGTGTATAGGCTCTATGGGAACGCCGTCCGAAATATATATATTTTTTAATGTGTTTACCGCACGAATGTGGCGAATTGGATCTGATCCTTTAAAAAAAAATATGATGTTAAAGTCGAAAAACCGGTTTCAGTGGCCTTTTTCGATCGTGCATTTACAACTACATTTGGAAAAGTGCAGTTGAAATTGAAATGACACTGACCCTGGGTCGTCACAGAAACACAGCACGGCGCCGTTGTCGTTCTCGCAGCGGTCCTCGCAACCGCCGTTGTTGATTAGACACTGGTTGATGACGTCACAGTTGCCTGTGGTCGCGTTGAACTCGTAGTCTGCAAATGGATAAAGTGAGATAATTAAAGCGGCTTAATGAAGAATGAGGAAATGTCGGATTTTATGATAAGCTCTTTTGTCAAAAAAGGTCTTGTAGTTAAACACTTAACAATGCAAAAGCAATGATTCTTGACATGTGCCTACAATTGCAATAAAGTACTAACTGATTGATTCTATATTCATGTATAAGCTTAATGACAACCCATTGAGCCCTATCCTTTGCATTCAGTGACTTACTCTCTGGGCAGTCGCATCGGTAGCTGCCGATGAGGTCGACGCACGTGGCCAGGGCGTCACATGGCATGAGAGTGGCGCACTCGTCGATGTTGTCACATGTCGTCCCTGGAGATAACAGGGGAGGATGAATTCAATGGGGGTAGCAGTATAGTTTCAAATATATCTATGATTACAGCTGCAGTAATCATTTTTTTGAACGCTTTAAAATATGGATTATCAGTGAACAATACGTTTGATAGAATATATATATGATACCGATAGGAAAATTCCGTGTTTATAAAGAATACTGAATCGAATATAACCAGATATGCTTATCACGCAGCCAAGCCATAAACCGCCTACCATCCATGGCGAGTTCGTATCCGGCGTCGTTGCAGGCGCACGTGTAGTTGAAGAGCGGGCTGACGGCCGCGCCCTCTAGCGTGTCCGGGAGACACTCGTCGTCGCAGCCCCCGTTGTCCACGCTGCAGTAGTGGTCCACAAGCATGCCTAAGCAAGGGTGCAAATAGCACAGCATTATAAAGAGGATATCTAAATGTATATTCAAAACAATACAATAGAAGAAAAATGACTCACTTATTTAAATAGCTGTGACAATATTTAAAATGCATAACGTATCATGCCTAAATACCCTGGAAACATCATAATAAAAAATGACCCTGTGCGTACCCGTGGTGCACTTGAGTTCTATGGCGTCCCAGAAGATGCCTCGTTCACTGAACTCGCAGCTGCAGTCGTAGTTCTGTTCGTTCTCGCTGTCACGTGGGTCTCGGTCGGTGCAGATGCCGAGGCCGTTGGGGTCCGAGGCGCACACGTTCAGGGCGTCGTCCGCGCACTCGTCGATGTCTGCAGGGAGCAATCAGTGATGGGTATGCTTTAAGAGGAGTGATGTGTGTCAAGTCCTCCCGACATTGAAACACTATTAACGTTTCATTGTGTTGTAAACAATGTTGGTCACTTTATCGTAAAAAAGAATCGTTTAAGATAATTTCAGGTGTGAAAGAAAGAAAGATTGAAATATATCACATAGGAACAACGTATTGGTCATCGTTCAACTTAATTTCAAACGTCATGTTAATTTTCATCGCCAGAATACCCTAATGATAACTGACATTCCTACAAGACGTTGCAATTGCAGCACTCATCAAATCAAATCTTAAAGTTATTAGCAATGAAATAACTTTTGGAAAAAACTAAATGCGCATATAGTGTACATACTATCGCATGAGGCGAGGTCTGCCTGGTTGAGCGAGAGCCCATCTCCGCACTCGCACGTGCGTTCGATGACGAGTGGTCTGGGGATGCACGTGTCTTCGCAGCCGCCGTTGTTATACGAGCAGATGTGGTCGTCTATCGCGGTGTTGCGGTCCATCTGCCGCACGCTGCACGCCATGAGCGAGGGGTCGAACCAAATCACCTCCTCCGACACCGCCGAAGACTGCTGACACTCGCACGTGTAGCCGCTCGCTTGCGTCTCGTCGTTCATGCAGCGGGCCAAAGGGTCGTTGTCGCAGTCGTTCTCTGTCGCGCACGCCGGCACTAAGGAGAAACAAAGAGGGGATTACGTGATACCGTATGTTGGAAATGGTGACATCCATCTATGCGATTCAATATTCATTATCTCTATTGAATTCTAGTCATACTAGGATTACGAAATAGACACTCACGCAGACAGGTGCACTGGTCGTCGTCGAGGTAGTAGTCGTCCGAGTAGCAGCCGCACCGCCGCTCGCCCTCGATCTGCCCGGGGAAGCAGTTGTGGTTGCAGCAGCCGTTCGACTCCTCGCACGGGTCCGCTGCAAACGGCAAAGTGACACTCAATGCATGGGTGGATTAGGGTAAGTATGGGTCTATGCAGTAGGATGTGTATCTTGCGCGGTTATAAACATCAATAAAGCGTGGTTGAATACTAAAAAAATTGATGTTCATGTCTTTATGGAAAGTATATGTCTCATTGCAAAATATATAAAATGAAAGTTATTTTCGATTTCGCAGTAAATGCTCTTACCTGTTCGCCCATAAACCTTGACATCACACAGATGCATCTCTTCCGTGTCGATTGTGTTCTGCATGAAAATCGCGACATATCGCCCGCTTATCACCTACAGAAAGAGTACAGGTATTTCACATTGGATTATGGTAAATTTGTCTCCGGAACTTATCCAGTGATACCAACCACTGGTTTCAGTTTTCGGGTCACTTTACATTTGAAATATTTGAAAGCAAACAAAATGATATCATAGTTAAGAAAATAAGCGAAAACTAACATCAATTTGATATAAAAGACAAACTTGAAAAAGTAACTTGACTGGTAACGAATGGGATATAGCGAATATAAACCAATTACATGGTTTCTATGTCCTTGTTTAAACTAAGTCTTACATTTGTGCAGTTGATGAGGAATGGACTCCCTGGGGCGATGCTGCCTCTGTAGTCGGCACACAGATCAGGGAAGGTCGTCAAGGAGACGTCGCTGCCGTCGAACTCGGAGGCCACGCCCACGTAGAACGACTCCAGCCCGAACTCTGGAGGGGAAGCGAGTGAAGAGGTCAGGCAACAGTTAAATGCTATCAGAGTACATGAAATATAAATATATCTATATGATATTCTATATTGAAGCACAAAAGCTGTCCTTATTATAATACGGACTGCTTAAACGAACGAGCTATTGAAGCTACATTTGTAAAGGGTACTCACCCTGTGCGGAGTAGAGGACTTCTCCCGGTGGATCAATGCATGACTCGTACGTGTAGCCGACACTGACGTTGTGGTTCATGAACAACGCCCCGTCCCCATTGACATCGATGAAGAAGGGCACCGAGTCCTCTCCCTCGGCCGAGGGCGCGTAGTCGATGATGCGCGCGCACGGGGCCTCGTCGCCGTAGATCTGCGCGAAGACGCTCATGTCGTCGTCGCAGTAGCCGTCGCCGTCCAGGCGGTACTTCTGCACCTCCCACAGGATACGCATGTCTGAGTAAAAGGGGAGGGGATCGTGTAAAATGGACTTATTTATAAAGAAGGATTCATATGTGTATTTAAAAACAACATGTACAGGCCGGTCTTGTTTAAAATATGATATAATGAGTTTACAAACTAGAATGATTCAGGAACATATTATTTGATTGTTCGTATTCTCTTTTCAAAGGCAAAATTTAGATCTTACTCTCAATGGCGAGGTTTTGCGTGAAGGAGAGGCAGGCTGAAGCGTCGTTGGTCATTATGATATTGGCGCCTTGGGCTCCCACGCAGAAAGTGGGGTCTTCGGAAGCGTACAGGATGGTCTCCGTAGTGGAATCTAGCAAAAGAGTGACATGTTGAAAAAGTGACAGAAGCGAAAGCAGCATGTTTCGATTATGTCAATGCGAATACATGTACATCCATATATGCCTTCAAGTTAATAGTCCTTCCATCTCAGAATTAGGTCAATACCCATTTCCAAATTACAACATTAGAGCAATCCTAAACCACAATACGAAGCTACCCTTTCTGCTTACCGATAAGATCAAGGAGGTCGATGGCGCCCTCGCCCGGCGTCGTCTCCAGCTGCGTGCCTGTGCTGCCCAAGGTGACCAGGGAGGCAAACGACACCGACGACGCTTCCAGTCTCTGCCCGTCCAGCAGGGTCAGGTACTGGCCGTCGAGGAAGAACAGCCTGCGGCAGCAAAAAGAAAGCGTACATCAGTTTAAGGATTATAAGCAAATATCTACGCATGTCCTTCCCTGTCATTCGCATTGCGATGATTTATACTGCATTTTTACTGCGCCAAAGAGTTATGGCATGCCAATCAAGACCGAAATGTATAAAGATGTAACCCTGATGAACTGAGTTATATTTGAAGCACTCACGTCTCGCATCCGATTCCGAGAGTCAAGCTGCCTCCTGAGACGTCCACACATCCCTCCACACCTGCATTCTCCGTCGAGAGATGACCCAGCTCATCTGTTTAATCAACAATGTCCTACTTTAGAAGTAAGGTTCGCTTTCGAGTAGCATATAACTATGCAAATACATGTACATGTAGGTACAGCTTCCTATGAATAGGATTTATCACATCAAATCATATTTTGTCTGAAAATCACACGTTTTAGAATAAAGTCTAATCAGGAAAAGGCGAGGCTACTTTTGAAGCAAGAACCCATTTATTTTTATCGCTTCATTAATTGACGCGTCCTGCACATACCGAGGACGCCGATGGAGACGATGTCGCTTCCGATGGACACCGACCGGATGTCCGTGTCGCTGTCGGGCGCAATGAGGTCGTAGTCGCCCGTCATGTTCAGGTCGTTAAACACGCGCCAGTAGTACGGACCTGTGAAACATTTCAAGCATGCGTCACTTTTCAAGCGAGGAAAATGAAATAAATGATATCATAATAAATATACAAATATCATGTTAAGACAGGAGCGCGGAATAAACAAAAACTCATTGTGATATCCAACGGGTTTGTGTCAAAATCAAAAATATATATTGATATATATATTAACTGTGTGACTCACCGATATTCTTTATGTTGATGATATCGCTGTTGTCAAATGGCAGCGTGAGATTCGTCTCTTGTCCTGTAACGTATTTCTCGCCACCGGAAGATTCTATTTGCAAGTAGCCAACTGCAAATGAACCGTAAGAAAGTATAAAAATTATAACATACAATACAAGCATATAGATATATTTTAGTGCATTGTGTGTATTTATTTTCGTCGAAACATCATCAAGCAAAAGGTATATTGAACTCGGACTTAGTGGACACATGGCAACGAACTGCAAATAATTGACTCTCATGACTCACTGGGCGCATCTGGCGTGGTGACCTCGATGGCATGCACGGCCGCCACAATCCCCAGATCAATGACGACCCAGGGGTTGAGTCCGATCTCGGTGCTGAAGCAGGTGCCCGTCACCAGGTTGCCCTCGGCGTTGTCGTCGATGACCGAGGCCACGTCGCCCGCCGCGACCGAGGAGGCCGAGATCACCGGGGCGGCCGAGGCGATGTTCAGCAGGGTCTCGTCTGGAGAGAGAGCAAAAAGAGGTTAAGGAGCTGCTTTGGGGAGGCGTATGTAATGACTCTCCGTCTAAGGGATGGCATCGATGATGTGTGAGACAATAGCTCTCGTAGGAAGAACCGTTAAATTGTTTAAAAAGAAGACGTTGGTGTTTAAAAGCATATGTAGATTTGATTTATATGATCGCATTGGTCAACTTAACAGACTTAATGCTAATATGCGTATTCATAGCTTATTTACAACTTAACAAAGTCTTTTTTAATAAAGAAATGATCTCTTTTACATAATTTCATATGAATTAATCTAAATGATTATTGGACCTTTATTTTATACGCAACCTTTGACTAGGTCTTAACTTAAAACTGAAATGAAATTAAGGAATCGTAGTTCAAATATGAATATATTGTTTGCATAAATTGATAGGCGCGCCTAAACTGAGATTTTATTAAGCGGTCACATTCCATTTTTTATGACTGGGGTTAAGTTCAATGTTGGTGATGTGTCGACCATTGAGATAGATTGGACATGATGTTAAATTGTCATTTTCTTGTTCTGGTCAATTCGTAAACAGGTCACCCCGCCTTATATTCGATAAAACCCCTTTTCATCGTTCTACACAGTTGAGGGATTTCATTTCTTATCTGAAATGTAATTAACTACGGTAAGTGGACTTAATGAAGAGAGTGCACGTTCTTATTTTATATGTTGTGCGGCTGTCGGGGGAACAACCTTTTTAATTCAAAAAGCATAAAGCTAATTTACCGACTGTTTACCTTTCGTTGTTTCTGTAAAAAGATTATAAACAGGTTTTCACGGCTATTAGAGACCAGCTAAATAAATAATAAAACAACATCAACGGTTCAACAACAAACAGCAATTATGGAAGACTCATTTGGCCTCCACACCAAGAATTATGAAAACAGTTTGATTAAATGTGATTTATTTTCAAAGCAAACGCACCACTCGAATAAATATGAACAGCGGGAAGTGTAATAGAGGGGGAGGGACAGGGTGCGGTTGTTTATTAGTGTGTACGGGGTGTGGGTTTGTGGGGAGGGGGATAAACGGAGCGGCACATACTGAATATGCATCGGTTGTTGAGGCGGTTGTAGGCGTAGAAGGGCGCGCACTGGCAGACGGAGTCGCGACACTCGAGGTTGGCGTCAACGGAAGTGCAGTCGCTGTCCGAGGTGCAGCCGCACATCAGGTGGAAGTCTGCAATTACAAGGAATAGCATTCAATTAGATACGGGGTCTATGGAAACACATATATTAAAAACATTTACTATTTGAACTAATCCTTCTTTTCCAAAAAGTCAACACATAAAACGCTGAAAATGTGTTTTTGACCTTATTATTTCTGACAATGGTAAAAGTTTATTTTTGATATACCTATGTACAAATTCAAATGTGTTTTGAGCTTAAAGGTGGACAGTTGACCACTTGTTAACTTCAGATATTATGCCTATTAATCTTCATGACAGATGCCCCGACAAAACGAGAAACCATTCATCACAATAAAGTATTTTGCAGTGAAAACCGTGAAACTGTTTTTTTGCTAAATATGAAATATAAGGAATTTGCACTTTTATACAAGTTATCTTTTACTTTTGCATGGCATGTCATTTTGACAATTATAAATATGACATGTCATTCAAAAGTTCAATTAAAAAACGACATTATAAACATTTCTAAAGGTATGGCCACGCAGCGGCGAAATATTTCGCAATCGCAGCATAAAACAAAGAAAACATAGAAACCCGGCGATATTGGTTTTAGACTAAGTCCCGTGCGATATTGCGAAATCTGTTCATGCAGGTTTTGCGATTGCGAAATTTGGTAAGAAACAGTGCAATAAACAAAGGCTTAAACGAATTGTTTGTGTGTCTGCGTTTTCTGTCTTTGTGATTTTGCGAAATCAATTGCGAAGTCTGCGATATTCTTTGTTTTGTCTGAGAAATGCCAAGAATTTTATATAAAGAGTCAATGATATCAGACGCAATCATCACATCGAATACGAATTCTTTATCAATGTATTTTGTCAGTAGAATTCAAGCACAGCATTAAAGATCATATGGCATATTTATAAACTACTGAATCAGACTTAATCAGGCCCTGGTTACATATGCGTTTTCACACTCAGCCTTTTTCATACATTCCAAATTATCTCTTCGAGTTGAGAACGTACCCTTAAGCGGAAACGCTAAAACGCACCTTCACGGGTTATTTTGTATGAAATTCCCAGTGTACCCAGGACTTAGAATACATAATCATTTATTCAATCACATTGTTTAAAAGTAAGGAACATGTAATAAAGTCTACAAATAGGATCAATAAAGAGCAGCCCAACAAATTTAGTATATTGAATTACTTATTTTTCTAACGCCTCTTGAGTCTAATTTGCATAGTGTTAGATCTATCACAAAAATAGTCTAAAGCTCTCTTAAAATTACTATAGTGATAGACTATAAACTCAAATGCCTCTAGAAATTCCTTGAACTGATTATATGGATATTTGATGCGAATAAAGAAATAAAATAAATATCGCAAAACCAATTTCGCAAGTGCGTGAACACTCGTTGCGTTTTATTTCGCAAACCCAGATATCGCAGAATTCTGCCTGACCGTACCTTAAAATAGAAAATTGAAATCAAGCTTTTTTCAAAACGTAAAAGATAAATCGTGCATCTGGTTTGTCGTTTTTTTTTCATCAGCGAAAATATATATTTGAAATATCATAAATTAGAGCGTAGTTACCACGTTCAAAACGGATTTTTCATTTTCAAAACTTATCGAAAATACCTTTCATATTTAGGATCTGGGCACCCAGCTCTTTTTCCTTAAAATCGTGTTGTCATTTTTTTTTCGTGTTTTGGATAAGGAATACATACAAATTACGGGATTGTTTGTTAAGAACACCCGCCCATGTGGCCATGCCCTTACTTGGTTTATTTAAGTTAGCGGACATTTTCAAGATGGTAAAACATCATAAGCAAATTTAGCTTTATAGCGAACTCTGATTTGCTTAATAAAACACCAAAACCTTTAAAGAATATATAACACTCGACGCATTCTTTCGTGAGAATTATGTCATATTCTTCAATAAAACCGATTTAATCTCAGGTATCAAATGGGTGGCCGAATCTATTTGCGTATCATAAACAACCCCTATGTTACGCAACTGCCTTTCTTTGACCACACGGCGTTATTCAGTGTGCAGCGATGTTTTTAAGATGTGACGCAGCCAAGCGCGTCGTGTCCTGTTTGCGTCACTGGTCACAAAGGACCCGTTAAGGGCTGAGGAGGGCGAGAGGGCTGCAAAGGGTGAGGGGATTGAGGGGGCCACCCGGAGTGACCCCCTTACAAGTGCCATTGCGACGCCTTGGCCACTGTGACAAGATTAAACACCGTGACTACAACCCGCTTAAGCGCATTAAGCATGCAAAGCAATAAATTACATTAACCCCAACATACCCGATAGGGTAATTCGAGACTGTTATCACATTGGTTTCATCATTTGCTGTCATATATAAAAGTATATGCAGTTGAAACAAATATCAATGCGTGTTTACGAGAAATGTGTATTCCGATATCCATCTTGACCATGAATATAGGTCACCAACATCTCTGTCCTCTGTACGTTTAAACGCTTTGACGAATCCAACGTATTTCTATAATTGTTTTAATTGCCTGACCCCATCTTCCGCTTAGATATGTAAATAATGAATAGTAAAATGTCCATTCGTTTATTCACATGTGTTTCACCAAGTGTGACGGTATCACATAAATTATCCATGCGATGACTTTTGAATTGCAAATTTAGATACTCCATTTAGGGCAATTTTGAATGAGATTGGATTTTCTTAACTCTACTTATTTTATTTGGTGCATTTTGTCGACTAAAATTATGTAATGATAAAGAAGCCTCCGCTTCACTGAACAAACCTCCTTTCCCTTAGCCTCGATAACATTAAGGCTATATGCGAATAAATATTAAATATATATTTTTTTCAATCTTTTATGACGGTTCTGGTCAATTGTTATGGATAAGGGCTTTGCAATGGTATTCATTCATCCCTGACAGTCCCCTCCCTTCAGTCTAACTCACCTTCATCGAAGATCGGCCTGAACGCCATGAGCCCATAAAAGGTGCCGTCGGCCGTGATTGGAAACGAGTTTCCGGTGCTGTAGGTGAGGAGGTCGAGGTCACTGGCGCTGACCTTGCGCCCGCACGCCTCCGAGTACTCGCCGCGGTAGACTTCGTACTGGCGCCGGATGATGTTTGGGCCATCCGTGGTGTCGTCGTACCACAACTGCAAAGGGTTATTGAATAACAAGCATTACGAAGACACACCGATATTACACAAATACTTATTTTTCTTGGCATATTGTTTTAAATCTCAATTTTGATTTGATTATCAAATGAGCAAAGGAGTCATACCCCGTAAAAGTCACCCGTCTCCACGTCGTAGGCTTGATCGGAACACACATACTGGCGGAAGTCAGAGTTGCCCGTGGTAAAGATCTCCTGACTCCCAACGCGGTCGTAGCCTATCGATTTGATAAATGATAAGGTAAACTGTTAAGAATTGTATTTGATATTATTTTGATCATACATATATGCGCACAGCAAGATATAAATTGTGTAGTACGCAAATGAACCTAACCGTGTAAACATTTCTTGCAATTGCTACATTTCAATTCTTGCAAAATATTATGATATGCAGTGAAGTATTACACAAACTGAGGGTTTAATATTGAATCAAAGCAGCAACTCACCACCGGCTCCGTTGTCGCGCACGAAGCCGAAGAAGAGCGCGGGTCCGTCGGAGTTGTCTCCGTTGGGAATGTACTCCCAGCCTTGCACGCGCCGCGGGCCCTCGCACGTGACGGGGCTGTTGGTGACGATCACCGTCTCCCGCTGCCCCGTGCGAGACTCAGTGTCGTTGTCGAAGAGGAACACCTCGGAGCCAACCATCGGGGGCTGACCGCACTCGGTGTCTGCAAAGCAAATGGGGATCACATTTATTCATGTTAGGACCTTCTGCATTTTAGCAAGTGCATGTATGGTTTTTTATGGAAAGGAACCCCAGTAAACTCACACTCAACTCGATTTTGATTATAGAAAATAATCATTGGTTATGCCATAAGCCCTTTAATAACACCTCTTCTTAGTATGATTCCAAGTTGATTACATTATTTAATATAGATAAAAAGACACAAACCGAATGAAACGAAACAATCTACAACATCAAATTCATTTTTTGCCTAGCATGAATATGTGCATGCCTGACTTACCAATGGCGAGGTCGTCATTGAGGAGGCCCGCCCCCGTGCCGTCGAGCGCCAGAGCGGCGAGGGCGACGCCGGAAGAGTCGACGATCTCCCACGTCGTGTCCTGCAGCGACCCCTTGCGCATGATGAAGAGCAGCGCCGACTCGGAGGTCAACGGGTTCGAAAACTCGGCTGATAGGGGGAGGAGCAAAAGGAACAATATTATTTAAGAGATAGGTAAAGTAAATCGTTGATGCAAGAGATTTTTGTAATCAGAAAAATAATTCAATTACTGTTAATATACGCTGTTAGTGACACTTGCATACCTATCAGATATATTCAAACATAACTATATATTTTTAGTACTATATGAAATAAAATATAACTTAGTCCTTTGGCTTACCTGTTGTAGCCGATGATGTTAAGTTGGTGTTGATTCCTTGAGCCTGTAATGTAAAAACAGATGTTTTAATCAGAAACGTATGAACCGATGAATTCACACAAGAAAATGTTGCTAAAAGCCAGCAAAACCTACAGCTAACGCATTGCAGAGTTGTGCTACACAAATGAAATGGGGGTAATTTGTACTGACCCTGAAGAGATTTTGCGTTTCGATGCGAAGGCCGGTGTCTGCGTCCAAAGGGTCGATTCCTCCCGAGGAACACCCGATCAGCCAGGCGCCAGAGGGCTGTGCCTGAAAACAATATGAGGATTCATCTTTTATATTTATTCTCGAAGGGCTCGAATAATATGAATAATTTCATTCATCTTAAGATACATGGATATTTTTATATCTTTCATTTTCTCACAGAACTCTCATCTCCCCAACTCCTCATTGCATATTTCCCCACCCATCCCCCTCTCTGCCACTCACAGCGAAGAATGCGTAGATCTGGTCGATGTAGTCGTTGCCCTGCGTGACGCTGGATGCGAAGTGCGTCTCATCAGCCAGGTCACATGACCGGTCGGTGATGGAGAACAAGTGCCACGCGTCGCCCTCGTTCAGCGTCTGCCGCTTGCGTCGTCTCGCTGCGGCCGCGTCGTAGTTCGCCGAAGTCCATCGAGACACCTACGAGAAATGGCCGATGGAGAGGTTATCATATGTTTCAGTTATGATAGTTGTCCGATTGTGCAGCATTTGCTTATTGCGCGTATTAGGGTTTTACAAACACATTATCAATTAATACTCAATATAGTGGTGCACAATTTGAATGCCGCTTAGCTATAAGACTGGAAGATAATATTCAACTATACTTCTTTCCTTATCCAATGATTCTTTTATTTTATTTCTACAGCATATTAAACCTTTAAGCCGGTTATACAGGACATCCCACAACCCAGGAAAGTAATTGTTTGGCGCCGGTGTAGGTAGAGAAACCCGCAAGGACCCGTACCTGTTCACTGTTGATCTGGAGATAGCCATAGCTGCCATCGGGGTCGTAGCCCGAACACCGCAATTCCACGTTACAGCCTGCAATCAGTAAATCAACGGTTACAGGTGGAATCACAAATTATAGATTAAAAACAAAGCAATTGGATATCTTTGGGCATTGATTAAAGGAATAATATGTTATAACAAGTAGAATTAATAGAAATATCCCGTTAAAATTACGAATCACATTTATGTCATATTCAACTACATAGCTGCAAATTTGAAATAGAAAGTAACAACCAACTTACTCTGACAATTTGTGAAGACAAACAAACAACAACTGACGAAAATGAATAGTTCAACAATGATTTGGCACATCTGAAATAGAAAATGATAACATTTATACGTAGTGAAACATTCATACCAAAAGACACATAGGTTCATCAAACGATATGTCTGGTCAACATTGCTGTATTGAGTATGAGACATGGACCATCAGCAACATGTCGCAACAACTCAGGAGGCATTCGAAATATGGACCTTCAAGCGCATGATACGAATAAGCTGGACAAGACGTATCATGAACGAGGAAGTGTAACGTATCGCAGGTACACAACATTTTGGGCACTGTACATACGAAAAAGCTTTTTTTTTGGCATATCATTAAAATGATCCCCTTCCAAGAATTCTGTTAGAGGGCATAGTCTAGAGCAAGAGCGGAAGAGGGAAGCCAAGAATGCAATGGAGTGACAAGATCACCCAATGGACGGGTCTCAACTTTGAGAGGTTCATGACTGGCAACGTCAATCGGTACGCCAACCGGTAAGATAAAGTATATATACTATTACCTTCCCTCATTAACATTCATCGTTGGATTTTATTTTTCAACAAAATATCATAAAGGATGTTCATGACGGACCATAGTGCAATTAGTTACAACCATATCGAATAAGAGTCTGGCCACACGGAAACTTCTGTGAGCTTTAATTTCCATTAACAAACCATGTTTTTCAAAGTATTCCTTATAGAAAGTTGAATAAACGTTTCAATATTAAAAACACAACGAGCTTTAGAAATTACACATACACAATACAGTGAAACGCATTTTTTGACGAAAAGCTTCCCTTGTGGACTGGACCAAATACATATATTGGAACACTTAGAGAGGGCCAGGCGCGGATTTAGAGGGGGCGCACCCGGGGCACGCCCCTCTGTTTGCCCTTATATGTGATACCAAAAAATAAATTTGCGCCCCTCGGTTCAGTCGGATTATTCATACTATTTGCGCCCCCCGGTGTAACATTTTCTGGATCCGCGCCTGAGGGCGGTTTTTCTCTCAACATTTTGGTTGCGTGGACTAGGTCGTTTGGGCTTGGCCCTTAACATATATTTTAAAATGCATCGCTAAGTTAGAAATGGAGCCCCTGGTGATATTTTCATCACGAGAAATTGTTTGGACCTTATTTCATGAATGATCTTGTCGCTCCTTGCGATTTCATAAAATGCTGCGATATGAACGATTTTACATTACCTATAGATATTAACAACATAATTTATTTATAGAAAGTTATAACAGGCGCTATATAAATGTTCATATAATAATAATAATAATAATTTGCAAAATAAACATATTAAATTTAAAATTGAGTGGTGAAGAACGGGAGGTTACATTATCACTGTTTCATGCAGTCACCTAATCGGCCGGAAATTGCTAGTGATTTTATGTAAGCAGGGCCAATGTCCAACGCGTTAATTGTTTTTTTTTTTCAATATGGCCAGGACCTTTTTGATTTGAGTTTGAAATACTAATAAACTGGTCAGGTTTTTATTGCAGGTAAACAGATTTACGATAATACCATAAGCTTTATCAAAAATATAGAATGTATCATAAATTATGTGTCGCCAACAATTTATCTGTGTATGCGATAACATAATGATAATAGCGGGGCGACTCGGAAGTGCCGTTTTAAAGTCAACTTAGAATTCTATGCTTAATTAAGTAACAAGTTTGAGAAAAAAACGGTCACTTGCTCAATCTATTAAACACATTTCTAAGAAGTCTATTTATCCAAATATCAATGTTGTGATTTGGTATCTTCTTATGACACAATAAACATTATTGCATGCTTGCTTAAAATTCTTTTGTATTTAACAGTGCAAAATATAAGATATTGCACTGTTTTAAATGACTGGTTGAATACTCTTGACACCATAGAGTAATGGGATTAAAATGCTTAATGCGATTATAAAACGCCATCTTTAATCACAAAACCGCCCCCTTTTTCTGACATTAGGGTCTGGCCACATTGGAAGCAATCCAAGTTTTTTTTATCAAAACAAACCATGTCTTTCAATTTAATCT
>LQRL01180992.1:21168-52616 GCA_001703475.1 Hydroides elegans | reverse complement strand
TGAGCATTACGTTATGAGAATGATGATGTCAGAAGAACCTTGTGAGTATAACGTTGTGAAAAAGACGTTGTGATAAAGATTTTGTGAGAAAGACGTTATTGAATGGTTTTAAAACCACGCAATAGGCATTGTACATGCATTATATCATTATATTAAAATATACTGACTGTTGGCGTCCGGTTGGGGTCTGCGCCCTCAACGATGGCTTGTTTTCATTATAGTATATGTCGACTTTATTTCGATGCCACCAAGAAGGATACATCTGCAGTTTCAGTGATATATAATATAGATTTAACCGCCCATTTTACCCTTACAGTTTTGCCATTGGAACAAGGGCTAAACCGGTCTCTGTTTGACGAAATTATTTACAATCAGGTGGCGCTAGTAGCACCAAGTTGGCCTGATGCATCCAGGCAGGAAGATGTTGTACAAGCAGTCAGGTGGGAATTTATAATATATGTGCTTTTACAGTCATTGATGATAGCAATATTTAGATGAAAATGAATCCAACATAAGTATTAATTGTTTGTTTATGAAACTTGTTGTAAGAAAACAACGTTTGATAGTTTGCTCAACATATAGATGAATTTAGATTGATTATTACCATCAAATGATTTAGTATTTGTTTTTGCGTTAAAAAGTATAATTCCTGGTAGAAATAAATATAAGTAAGATAATTGTATAGCAACAAAAAATGAATAATTTCTTATTTACAGGTTTCAATACTCCGATTGGCCTTACTTTTATGATCCAATTAAGAACAGGGAAATGTTTCTCGACGTAAGAACTTTCTGTTTGCGTTTTGTATGTGTCATCAGATCCCGTAAATTGCCCATATCATTCGTTTTTACTTTTTATGTGATAATCTACATAAGGGTGCACGCAACAAGAACCCTTTCACTGTATTTACGATGAATTATACCAAATTATACTAAAGTAAAGGAACAATATGCATATATATAATTATTATAGCTATAGAATTGCTATTAATTTACAACTGTGTCTGCATCAGAAACGAATTATTGTGAGACATCATTTTGAACAGATTTGCGTCGATCTTTCGTTTGGATCTTCTGTGGATGCCCAGTCAAAATCACATGCAACGAGCGCTTCTGTTTATTCATATGTGTATGGCTATGTTGTTGAAGATTCGCTTTTTCCCGATTATTTCGGTAAGTAACTCACTTTTACTGATTCTCTTTATCATAACCCACTCGGCAAGGGTCATCCATAGTACGTCTAATTCGGACGTGACGACGAGAGGACGACCTTATTTGGGCCCATATATAAGTTTTCCGGATGTCCTTTTATGTCCCGGCGTCCTGTTGACGTTATTCGTGCGTCCGATTCGGACGCGACGTCGATGCGACGTCTTTTCTAGGTCCGCGACGAATAAGAACATCCGGAAAACTTACATACGGGCCCAAATTAGGTCGTCGTCTCGACGTCCGTGGACGTCTTGCCGAGTGGGAAGCAACTCATCTTTTCTATCTATTTAAGATGATTAGCTGTCAACTTACTTGTATATCTGTCGACGCAGTGTTTATTCGCACTGAAAATTCAGCTTTAGCATATACAAGTTTAGAATTTCTATATAATTTTCTCGAATAGAGGTATTTTAATGGGTAAAATTGTCCTCCATTTAAAGGGGCATTTCACGGAACCGACACAATGATGTTGTTCGGTTGGCCGTTTCTTTTGATGAACGAAAATGAGGCAGCATTTAATCATTCACAGGTATTTTTCCAGTGCATATATTTTATTTATCTACAGTGTATCATTTTAGCATATGCTTGCCCTTAAACATGGATATTATATGAGAAAGAGCTCTCATTGATATAAGATAATAGATATTTTAACTTGAAAATCAAAATAAGACTTATACTTAAATTACCAAATTCATTTATTTAAGCATGCCTACCTTTTATCAACTAACCATTTTATTCAACACTGCGCTCGTAGCATCAATTTTCACGTTTTCTTATAAATACCCTTTTTAAAACCAATGGATGATATACAATGTCGCAGGTAAATACCTTTATGGATCTAAACTACACAATAATTGATGCCGCATTTTCTGATGCTTTAGTTACATGGTGGACTAACTTTGCTTCATCAGGGTATGGTATATTAGTTTTCTTTAAACATTTAATATTCTTTTTTTTATTGAAAATAATTCTGTTTTACATTGTTAGTCCTAATTGCATCTTATACATAAACGCATAAAGGCCACCTTTTTCTTATGAAAGCGATGCTTGTCTTTATTACACATAAAAACTCCATTTGACTAGCAACCCAACCCCTGGTGAAGATGATTTCCATTGGCCCGAACTCACTGTGGCTAATCTGAGCTACGCCTACTTGAACAATAAATCAGACGCTCGCATAGATTACAGACAGAACGAGTTTGCCTTCTGGAATGAGTACATACAGTATATCATTTATGGCGACGAATTCTATGATTACCAAGGTAAATTTATTTTATCAATCATGCTTTAATATGACTGTTATATTGAAAATTATTTAACTATGTATCGTTAAAATAATATCTTCTTGGTAAAGCTAATGAGAGCATTTTGATTATTTGATCGTGTGTTCTAATCCTTAGATGCGATGTCGTTGCCACATCTTGAAACCATATCATTGCTACAAATCGTACCAGAAGAAGATGAAACTGTTATGGACAGTTTAAATCTTATATATGGAGACATCAAAAATGATTTATTTTAGCAATTATATGTGATAACACTGAATAAATGTGGTTTGTCTTGTACAACTTTATTTGACAAGTTGTACAAGCAAGACGGAAGAAAAAGCTTCCTCTTTGCAAGCTTTATATTTTCCTATACTATGTTTGATTATTTTTCAATATGATAAATACCAAAGATAGTAGGGCACAAGATAGGGCAGTAAGCGATTTAAGTAGTAGTTACATCAATCAGGGTGATATAAAGTCATCTTTACCGCAAATACATAACTATTAATAAATAAATCAATAACTCAAATTACTGTTTCATAATATTTAGGATAAAGCCGCATACAAATATTATTGTTATAGAAGCACCCAGCGCCATTTCGTGAAATCTGAAATGCAGAAACAGCTGTCAACTGGAGCTATTTCAAAAGCTATTTCAATGTTCCTAACTGATCAAACCCTTGAGGGTGTGTACATAAACCATTTTGGGGTGCATATGTACTCTTGAACAAAATCGCAAACAGAGAGTTGGATGTATTGTTACGTAATTCAAATGTCTTTGGAAGCAAAACACATGTCAGTGAATGTCAAAGCGTCTGAGTTAGTCTGAGTTAGTGTGAGAGCACATATTCATAGACAATGCATCCGACGACGTTAAATAAATGTTTGAAAGTTATGGCGGCCTCACAAGATGGATAGTTTTGCAGATGTAAAATATCGCCTATTGCCTATTTACAAAAGGCAGGTTCTCGACCCCAAGACCAGTTTTGAAGACGCACTTTCGCGCCAAATGTAAGGTTTCGATAATAAGTTTGTGAATCTTCCGTTTGCACTGATTTCTCTAGTTCTAAAAGTGATATGTGCACGAAAAGCGAAAGCAACGATAATCGCGCCGATGTGGAAAAGCAAACTGTGAATGAATATTCTTCTACGCCTATCAGACCAAACGCCAGAAAATAACCCGCATCAAGTATTAAGTGGATCCAAGGTAAAAGATCAGAACCGCTAAAAACAAGAAATGGCGTTTGTATGCCTGTAGAGTGAATGGCAAAAACGTTTATAGGCAAAAAATTAACAAATTAGTGCCGTAAATCGTACTCAGTTGTGCTGGACTCCTTTTACGCTATCTTACTACAATAGTGTTTTGCAAAATATAAAAGAAGCTAGTGTTAAATCAAATTCGTGTTTTCCTCCAAATGACACTTCAATTTTGGCAACCTTTCTATGTTATATGAGTGGTAAACGCAATAAGCACAGAGCATCCTTGTGCAGCGCCCGCTGTGGCTGCTGTATACTCTCTTCATAGATATTCTGCATGCCCGAATTATTGTGATTTTAACCATTTAAGTCTTGTAAGTGCCCTAGTGAAAACTGGCACAAAACAGCGAAAACAGCAAAAGTGCTTCCTCCATGTGCTCTAAACAAACGCCATGTTTCTAAGTTGGCAAGACAATGCGAAACTAAAACTCAAACAGTTACGTAGTGAAGTGTATAGATCTGTTAACTTTGCAGTTTCTGCCACGGCAGTCTGATATCGCCACGAAAGGGGTCACGTACAACCAGGCAGATACGTTCACCAGTCCTTTAGTGTTATCCACGGACAACATTTCTTTTTCGGAAATAGAGGACTGCGAATAGCTTTTCTCGATATCAGCAATGACACGTTGAGACACGGGATTGAAGTAGAGATTCATTCGTCATCAAACAACGAATTGGATTCAGCTTTGTGTTTAAAATCGTTTCTAAACAGGACCAATAAATACAGGATTCCTCCTACAAGGTTTTTTATCTCGCTTCATAAGCTGTTCGGAGCCTTGTCGTGAGTTTTCATTGTCACACAAATCAAAGAAAGTGATACAAAATGCCGGTCTCAATCGAACTTCAGTCTTTAAGAACACTATCTGCACAATAAACCGCCCCAAACTATTAATGCAAGTTTAAGTCAGCCACAGTGCTATTGACATCTTCATGTGTTATGTTAAATTGCATTTTTAATGTCAAAGACGGGTATTAATAAGTATTTCGTTTTCTAGTATTCATAGCTAAGTTTTAGTATTGCATTTTGTGGATTTTCACATTTATACCTCATTGTAATGTTTCAGTCCTTTTATCTGGTCATTTACATTATCGTCCGCTCTAGCATAGCGGATATTACCAGGTCTATTTGGTTTTTGTCCGTTTAAGGTTTAACAATTCCTACAATGGTTGATTTCAGTAAACGTTTGCAGGCATTCATTCTACTTAAGCCACTTAAGTTGGCATAATAAATATAAAAAATGCATTTTACGTATATTTTGTTTATTAGTAGTTAAATGAACCTCTTTATTTCTAGAGTTTATGGTATTCCGAAAACCAGTTCTTTCCGTTTAGCGCTTAGGTGTAAATTCTTGATTCACTTGCGACTTGATAAATGTTAATTGCTCAAATATGTTGTCATATTAGTTACATAGTTAGTATGTAGTTATGCGTTAAATGGATGATGTAATGGCGCATTGAATTAAAAACAAATTGGATAAAATGTGTAATTGAATGTAACAGTATATTCTCTCCCTTCGTAGCATAAGGCTGGGTCTTGATGCACATAAAATTACATGTACATGTGTAAACCTATGAAGTTTCATTCAAACCAAGCACATTTGGAAGGAGGACTAAACTGTAAGTGGTTGCATCAATAAATATGTTAATAACTGAAAAAAAAACTTTTATTGCTTTCCAAAAGTAACAGAACTGTGCAAAAGTATAAATGAATAGCTTAGCAAGAGACATTCCGACTGGAAAATCGCCATTCAAACTTATTGGTGAAAAATGATATAAAACCTATTAAAACCTATTTTAGCATACGAAAAATAATATCCTCAGTGACATCATATTTTCCCTTTCATAGATTTTCTCTATTTTCAAAACGAGTTGGAACGTTTATTTGCCTCCATCTTTTTTTAATACATCAACATAAAAAAAACATTCAAAAGCCATGCCAATAAATCACGTAGAAAAACTAACATTGATTACATGAGATACAGCAATTCTATTTATTTCTTTCGAATAAATACTTTATGCTGAAAATTAACAACTGAATTAAAGAAGAAACATCAGGATATCAGTTCGAAGTATGCGTTAGGAAATCGTAAAATGTTGAAGTTTATTTATGTATAATCAAATTAATTGTCTCCATCATGCATACAGACGGGTCAACATAACTTAGATAAACAAAAAGAAACAGGTTTTATTTATTGCTAAAACACAAAATATAATCATACAAATTTGCCTTTACAACAACGCGATTGATTACAATGGGACTTGTTCCCTAACATTTTTGTAATTATAGGTCATCTTTTAGACGGCTTTGGTAAATTGTGGAGTTTAAACTATACAAATCCTAATCCAATTCAGTTTCAATTTGTAACCCACGATCATTGGTAAAGCACTTGATTTGTGGACCCTTTTGTCTCAATATAACACTCGTATATCCTTAATAAATTCAAACTTTTGTCCGAAAGTTTTAGCATTATTGATGAACTATGAAGTCATTAATAAATTCAGACAAAACAACAGAGGATGCTTTATTTTTTCTAATTATGGTAACTTGTTTCTTTTTTTGATGATCACATAATTCCTAAAATATAGTCCAATAATGAAGCAAAGCGTATTCTGTGAATTGGTATGTGTGTTTCATCTTCATGCTTCCTGTGGTTTCTGCTATCCCTTAATTGGAAAGACATAAATATTTGCATTTGCTTGAATTTGTTGCTTAAACATAGTTATATTGATTTGAACTGTATTACAAAAGATTAAAGGCAAAAACATGTTTTATATATATTTAGTACCTTTGGATATATTCTTCTCCAGTATGTACACATGCGCTCTGCTGTTCCCCATATTTCGATATCATCAAAAGCTGATGCAAGCATGCCAAATTTGTCACAATTTAAAATATGCGCATTCCTATCACGCCATCCCTAAAACAGAAAAAAAATCAGTCTCGATGTAAACCTTTAAAACTATTTATGAATTTGAAGCTACCATTGTACTATCATCACTTAAAGTGTTTCAATTAATCCAGTTCTCATAGCTAAGTGCAAGATATTTATCCATATTTTATGTTGGAATTCTTCAAGGGTTTAGTGTGGAAGTTTTTAGTCTAGTAAGTATAAGAATTTATTAAAAGTTTATTCAAAATATATTTTACATGCAATTGCAACTGCAGAAAATTCAAATAAATATGGGAACGTAAACACTTACGCATAATATTTCAAGATGCATATCCTCAATACGCTTATAATTATATTCCATATTTTGAATGCTTTTGATTGTGAATCCCAAAGCAACTCCTAGTTGAAGAAATTTGACACCGATGCTCTTAGATAGTTCAAGCAATAACTTATCATCAAAAATATCTGGAAAGGTGTTGTAAGTGCAATAAATTGAAATATAAATAAAAATCCAAATATATTATAAATATAGAAAATGATTTATAATACGAGTATAAGAATGTAAATATATTATCAAAATATAACTTTTTTAAATATTTGCTTTAGTCTGGGCTTGATAAGGGCTTGATAAATTAAATCAATTGAATTAAAGGAAATATACCCGCTGAATCATCCAGACACAGTTTCTCCATTTGCCACCTGAACAGCTTTCTATATGCCTTTCTTTGTTTTGATTTATACATGTGTTTTTTAACGTTGTCACTAACTTTCTTTCTCATTGCTTGGAAGTAGCGTTCAAACGAGTCATCAGAACTTGTCGACTCTAACATGGATGTGTTCACATAAGGAGTAACTCCAGCTTTTGATGATTTTTCTACCATTCTGTCAGTTTGAACTATCTTTTCATGGAACATAGTTGATTTAGGTGCTTCATTTTTTGATTTATGGGAGTAGGAGTATTTGCAAAATTCAAAAGGTTTGGATGCATGTTCAAGTTTTGTTTCATTAAAGCTGGTTTCGGAGGAAGGTTAATTTCGGCTTTGGTCAACGTCAGCTGGTATATCTTTAGTTCTTTCGAGTGCATCATTAACAGTGATTGTTGACCTATGATTTGTTGTTGTGAAGCTAGGACCGGGGGCCGATTTTGACCTTCTTGGATCTATTTCTATGTGATGCTTTTGCTCAGAAACAGAATAAGTCGTTTTCTCAGTTGCATTTCTCACTTTTAGATATTCAATAATGTTTCTAGCATTTTTCCTATAAGCAAATTCTTGAAACGTCTCACTGCCTCTATTCCTATGTTCTAGATTGGCCCCATAATTATCAAACAATTTTACAATATCGACACAATCATTCTCAGCTGCGATAAATAAAGCAGTATTTGATTGATCGTCACATAATTCCAGGTCAGCATTGTGATTTAACAATTCTTCTACTATTGAGATATTTCCACATTTTACTGCCTGCATTAATGGTGTTTTTCGTTTCTTATTTTTCACGTTTACCTTTGCGTTGTTTTCTAAGAGAATTCTGACCAAATCTGTGTGTCCTGAAGAAATAGCGGCCAACAAGGGTGTTTGCCCATCTACGTTTCGAACATTCACCCTAGCATTTTTCTCTAAAAGCAGTTTCGTAGTTTCATAACCTGATGAATCAGTTACAAATGTGATCAGTGGAGTGTTTCCCTTTATAGTTGATATATTAACGTCACTACCTCTCCTGATTAAAACCTCTGCGATGTGATATTTTCTTGTTTTAATCGCCTTATCTAATGCGGTTTCTTTGTAATCATCATCGACATCGATCTTAGCTTTGTAATCCAAAAGTAGCTCTACAATATCTGAAAAGCGGGTAGCAGCGTACAATAAAGGTGTATATCCCAGCGTATTTTTCGTGTTAATCGTCGATCCCTTGTTAATGAGTAACTTTTTAACTATTTTAATAGCGTTTGATTTGCATTGCGTGGCAAACATCAAGGGTGTAGTTCCTTTTGAAGCTTGGATATTAATATCTGCACCTTGGTCTATACAGTGTCTAACCGTTGTTAAATCATTTTGATAGGATGCTACGTTAAGCGTCGTTACCGGAACATTGAACAGCTTTGTCATGAAAAATCGGTTTATTTTTCAGAACGGTGTTTTCTTTGTGACGCAGCTGAAACAAATTTGAAAATCAAGGATAGGTATTGCTTCTAGGATATATATCAAATTTTCAATAGACATGCCTTATCATACCAAAATGTGAAACGAATCATTTATGACTAGTTATTATTATACGTATAACAACAGTTTAATTCTTTGAATGCAATGATGAGGTTACAACAGCTAATCCAATAATTGCACTTCTTTAAAAGAAATGTGATAGAGATTTATAGTATCTACTCAGTTTCTGGTTTGTAAGACCTACCTCTAAAATGATATTTCCCAAAACATATATAACAATAAATTTCGTCAGGCCAATATCCTTAATCAAATGTAAAAACTCAACTAACCTGTAATTGGTCCAGACCACTCCTATGTCTTTAATATGATACCACTATAAAATATATATTCGTAATACCATTAAAATATACGAATTTGTGAAACCATTGCAATAAAAGTTGCATTCGTGATGAAATGCATCTAATAATATCGTTTAACAAATATTGCACCAACAGTCTCAATTATGATATAGTATTCCATTGAATACATATGTAACTAATTTACAATCGTAACAAATCAGTGTTGATACATTAAATCCATTAGCAACCGTGTGAAGTAGATAGATATAATGTGTGGAGTATGCTTATTGTAACAAGTATACCTACACAATGGACTAGAAGTACACTTTAGATAAGTTGTATATAATTGACATGATTTAAAATTAATCTTGGTTGATTTACGGACACTTTCTCAATACATTAAGAAAGTGTCTATAAGTATTATTTTAACTATAGGTTCGTTGAATCTCCCAAGCTTGAGCAGGGGAGATAAAAATCCCCTTGTCCGTCCGTTTGTCTTTCTTTCGTCTATCTGTCCGTGTATCTTTCCGTCCAGATGAGTTTGTCCAGGCTTTTTCCCAGTAACTATGCCTTGCATACCAATGCAATCCTACTGTTAGCGGAGATATAAACAATAGCTGTGTCTTGCAATGTTTTCATTTCTAAAATGAAATATTGGTGATTTTGTTAAGGTTTTCGATTTTTCTTGGGCCATTTCCAGGATAGTTTTGTCCGGGCAATATCTCAGTTGGTATGCATAGCAGACCAATGACACCTTTTAGATAACCAAAATATATACCAAATATATGCCTTGCAATGTTATTTTATTTTCTTTACAAAATGATGGAAATTTTGGGATTTTTTCAAGGTTACCTCATATTCACGTTTGAATGTTTGTGGCATGTTTTACCCAACCACCAGTTCCTTTCCTAAAAGGCAATATAAAATCAATTCCGGATTTACTGACGTAAATTATATATGAGTCAGTATATCCAAATCGCAATATTTCATTTAACTTTATAAATTAAAGGTGAAGTCGTGTAATATTAAAGCCAATTTATACACCTTTAACAAATAACTGAAAGAGATCTGATTATTAGAACATATATTTAAATTAATGTATATGAAACGAGGCTATTTGACTGATAATTTTTAAAAGACGGAATATACGAGTTGTTGAGATTACAATTTGTTGTTCATTGATGCTGGATTTAACCTAACAAAGTGATGAAATAAAAAAAAACTTTATATTACACAAACATGTCAACAAGTAAATAGGTCAAGTTGAATGCATTAAAAATAGTGCGTTAGCTTGATATCTGTGATTAATATACAACTGGTTACATTGCATTTGAACATTGAAAATATAAATAAGGAAATAGTTTAAATTTCTACAGTGGCACATTTTGGGGCTTATATGTAGTTGAAATATAAAGCAATAGTCCTCCTTTTTATCTTTATAAGAACTCGTGTCAAACGATACCGCAGATTTTTACGCAGGCTTTTTATAGTGGTTACACTGCGTTTTTTTTTTTCACTTCAATCTTGCTTAAGCATAGAAAAACTCATAGCGTTGAAAAACAGCTTTTTTTAACTCGAATTTTACAAAAACGAACAACATTTGATTTTGTTTGACGCCATTCATGTCACAATACCTCTTTTTAAATACTGGATACAAACGGAAGAAAACCTCGATTGTTAAGCCTACTCGCTTTTTTGTAACCACTGAAAAAGCTCGCGTAAATAACTGCTAGCTTTTTTATTTGCGTTGTGTAACCGCGGCCTTATCACGAAGAACTCATAGAACGCATTATACATATAGACGTAACTTAATCAGTTAGATTTCGAATTATTATCTTCTATTATCTTCTAGCTATAATTTGAATCATGTTTTAACATATCGAGTTCAACGTATGTTTTACATGAAGTTGTTTTATATGTTTAAATTAATGGTACATATGAATTCATTTTGTTCATATTGCTATGCAATTTTTGTAAATATTGCGCAGAAATAACAATATCGAGATGCATTTTACTGACTGAAAATAATGCTAATCGCAATACATAATCGACACATTATTACGCATACGGATTATTTAAGAATTTTGTATTTTAAGAAAATAAATATGTTTCTAACTCTATGTACAACTACAATTCATCACTACTTTGCGAATTATTTTTCCAGTGATTCTCATAAATATATATTATTTTACATAGCTTAATCTTATGTGGTTCTCTTTAATCAACAAACAAATATAATGCATAATATTTAACAAGATGCGGCCCTGAACTAAGGAAAGGTATTGTGTTAAGTTTAGTATTAAGCTAAATGTAATTCTAAAGCTCGGGGTTATATGAGATAATCATGTAAATTGGGAAAGATGTAAAAAATGTATTTGTTTAGAATAAAAAATGAGAGCTATAGGTACATTTTAGCTAGACCCTAGACATTGTTAGATATTATTATTATAGCCTAATGCATGTTGAATAAAAATTTTTGTTTGAAATCATATAATTTCATTAATCAACTTACGATTGCACATGGAAATAAAATCATGGATCTATTACGACTGTATCATTGTTTTATTCTGCTTTATGTCACAAGTTCCGAGCGCACAGTTTTGGAAAATGAAATTCGAAAAGTTGGCGAAAATATTGAGCAGTACATGGAGCAAGGCCTTGGATACTCGGAATTCCAGGTACGAATTGAAAATCAAAATAAACCGTCACAGTTTTATGTGATGGGGTTCACATAGCACATAGATAGCAACGTCACACGAAGATATTGTAAATAGAAATTTATTTTATCGTATTGTAGAATAAAGTGTTAATAAGACGGTCAACATCATTTTTTTTATATCATAACGCATTCACATGACTTTCTGAATAGTGTTCTAAGTGGTTATTCGTGTATGGGAAGCAACCAAATAGATTGTATTCCTTGGTAAAATTATTACTGCTGTTGCATCGATTTTGTAACATCCGTATGTTGCTTTAGATTATCTACTATTTTTTTACAATTATGTAAAGAAGATTATGAGACACCCAATCTCAAAAACTTTTCAATATTGCAACCTCATTTTTTATAAATTTAGATAACATTTTTTTAAATTTAGATAACAACAACAAAAAATAGTTTACAAACAAAACCGGCTAAAAATAGAAATGATTTTTTTTTTCATAATTCAACATTCGCATTCCTTATTCAACTTCCTTTGTATTGGTTGCCAAACATTTTTCAAGGTCTCAAGTTGAATAAGATTCACCTTAATCTTATGAGATTATGAAATGACTTAGATGCTATATTAATCATGACAAAAAAACATAAACACGAGGAAAAGTTAATAATTGTAAATGTATGTGGAACTTTAGAATCCTTCATAATTTATTCAAGAGAAACAGGGTTGCTCAGAATGTTTTAGTGAAACTTTGGTTTTCTTTTTTTTTTAATTGAAACTGTTTTTTTTAGGAATATATTGACAACTTGCAATATGACACTGCACAGCCTATCACGTCGGATACAGCAAAGGAGGTGATATAACGGCTATATTGCATATATCATTTTAATTTACATTTTAACTATATAATCTTTATTTATCACAAACGACCCCAATCTAAACCCATTCCTAAAGGTTTAATCCCTTCTGTTCACACGAAAACGCACGCTATCGCTTAAAAGCTCGCGAATTAATGACTTTTTTCGTGAACGCGGCCATAGTAACGTGGCGATTGGTAATGAACATGCATGAACATTGTACGTCAACCTTTCTAAACCTCATTTTCACTTTAGTACATAGATGTTTTGTGAGGTCGTTGTAGCTATTACTGTTATTTATAATTGAGAGAGACACAGGGAAATTCTAAACTTCGCTCCGTTCTTTATTCATCGCGAAACATATATGATAAGCTTAAGTTTTACTTTAGAGTTGCTCCCATAACGGTTTTCCACTAACAAACTCACAGATCGCCGATTCCATAAGTGATAAGCTCAGGCGTCGCGTCAACGCACTCAAAGGGTTGCAGCGGGAAATCCAGAACGAGTGGTCACGTGTGAGCGACCTTAGGAGTGGCTATGAGCTGTGTAGCGAAATAGCGCTGGGAGAAACCAGCACTGTCCACAATACACCGGTAGGTTTTACCTTATTTATTTTTTCATTAGACAAAATGTTACTTTTGATTAATTGTTAACAATCATTCATAATGGTTATTGAGGAGTTAATAGTGGTTGTTTTCAAATGGAAAACAGTAATATTTATTAACCTATTATTAACCTATTATAATATTTTAATAGGTGGTTAAATAATTTGACGTGAAAGAGCAAATTATACTACCAGTATTTACGGGTTATGGATTCATTTATTTAAACCATATTAAAGAAAAAAATGTAGATGTCTAATTGAGAAATCTTGTATATTGCATTTCAACAGATCAACAGAGACACTTGGTGTATCGCAGGAAAAGAGCTCTACGATACCATAGACAACGCAAACGGAGATTTCGAATTTCTACCTGACATTCTATTAAACAACTTTAAAGAAGTGGTTGATCAAGATACGGATGCTGTGAAACGAGTATATTTTGGATCGGAGAGGGGTGTGCTTACAACCTACCCTGCCTCTAGGCTTTTCAACGATTTCGATAACCATTACCAGTTTGACCCCCGCTTTCAGTGAGTAGCGTTTGTTTGAATATTCCTTGTTTGCTGGATAAACCCTTTTTAGGCGCATATTAAAGACAAAAAGACACTTTGATCTAAAAACAAATGAGGGCGGACTCGGCCGGAATACAACAACCAATTTTAAGAGCTGTAGTTTGATAGAAACATCCTGATTTTCAATAGAATCAATAGTTTTTATGTCTATAGCATCATTGCTATTTTTAGATCCTGGTACGTCACCACGGCAACGCCAAACCCAAAAGACGTCGTTCTTGTCGTGGATCGTTCTGCTTCAATGAGCAGCGCAGCCGGATGGGGTCAGCCGTCGCTTATGGCCATTGCAAAGAAGGCCGCGGAAACTGTGCTGCAGACGCTCAGTCCCAATGATAGGGTGAGTCTGAGGATGGAGTGTAAATAGTTTCATTGACTATGATAACTCTTTCTATACGATATACTTCTCACAAAAAGAAAGGGATTCGGCAATCATTACAGCAATTACGAAACATATGAATAGAATATATGAAAAACATGTATAATGTGGAGACTCAAGTAAATTAAAAAGCTACACATATATGTAAATCTTCATATAATCCGTATTAATATGGATGTTCATGTAGTTGCTAGGTACATAAATCATTGATTTTATTTTCAAAAATAACTTTTTAACCTTTGCTTGCAGGTTGGTGTAGTGGTATTTTCCGATGAGACCCATATAATCACCGACAGTTCATTCGACGTCGATGGTTGCTATGCAGCCGAACTTGCCAAGGCAACGCCGACAGTTATCACTACGCTAATCGACTTTATCAATTCCATTAGTCCAAGAGGAAGTACTGTTTACAGCAATGCATTGGACAAAGCCTTTCAATATTTTAATGAAACCGACTCAGATCCAAATGACTCTAGAAAACGAGGTGATTATGGTGACCATAAAAAAGTTTCGCATGATTTTACTGTAGGGATGTCAAAGAATATTACTGTTCATAAGTTGAGCTCAGAGTAGTACATTAACTGTTCTTTTATGACTATATGTCTTTGTGTTATCTTACAAACTACAATAAACTGCAAATGAAAACTTACTCATCAAGTGTAAATCGAAATTGGAAGTATAAACGATGAAGCATTTTCAAGTTGTTTCATTTTTTTTTTTAATTTCAAACTATAAATTTAGGTCTATGTAAATATATTGATTTACAGAAAAGGTAATACTGTTGCTATCCGATGGCAAGGATCTTGAGGATTCGGTGGATGAGATCATGAGAGTCATTGCAGAAGGAAACTCGCGTATCCAGGACAAGGTCGTCATATTCACCTACGGCATTGGTGGTGAGTAGGTGTTTTCGTAAGTTTCTTGCGATTACTTTATAAACAGTCTATTAACGAAACAATAAAATGCAAGTAGACTGGACAATTCATGGACCCATACGCCGAAATGTAATTGTGAACCGAATTGTGCTTAAGTTTAAACGCGTTCAGTGTAGAAAATACTCAAAATATGTTATTGGTCTACATATTTTAAATGTCCAAAGTCATACCTACTATTATGTGTTTTTATTGTATATTGCCATTCTTTAAAGCACTTTCACTCATTAATATTCGAATTTAATTTAGAAATCGGAGACGCACTTCATATCCTGGAGGCAATAGCGAGACAGAATTTCACTTCTGGTGAAATAAAGGTTAGCACTTTTTATAATAGACTTCTTTAATCTTATCAACTCAATTTAAGTTTGTTTCTTGAATAGTGAATTAAAATATAGACTTACACATTAAAACATACGTTCTTATTTATAGATTTTTTTAATTTATCGATTTGAAATTGAACACATACTTTTTGATTTGATGTAGGATTCTATATTTCCTTTTATTCTGCAGGAAGGCAGATTTACACTTGTTAGAAACCTCGACAACTTAAGATACGAGATGGCCAATTATTATGATTATTTTAAGTCTACCGAGGGAATAATTGAAGAGCAATACACCGTTCCGTACCTAGATGACTTTGATACAGGTTTGAAATTGCCTGAAATTAAGTAGAAAATTTGGACATTTTACACTCAAAAATAAATATACTGCGAAATATTTATAAAGAAGTATTTATATGGCATTGTGGATGCAACTGAAACATTCAAACCTTGTACTGTGTTATGGTCCAAAGTATGTCGCAAGTGGTTTAAATATAAATGAAAATGAAACATCACTGCTCGCCGACTCACATCAAATCCTAATGTATAAGATATATGCCCCGAGCAGTACAACAGTATTTTCTCAATGTTGATTTGTAACATTTAAACATATTAATCTTTGATCTCAAATTAAACCTTATACATGTAGGTCTCCAGATCTCCATATGCCTTCAAGTAGTAGTGAACAGCGAACTTAAGGGCATCGTATGCATGGATCTACCCCTTGAATACATAGTCTCCGAAATCGAGTATTATCGCAAAGGGGAGTTGTCATATGGTTTCATTATGGACGCCCAAGTACGAGTAATGACCCACCCGCTGTTGCCTCATCCTAAAGACGTGCACTCCAATGTGGCCTATACGCATCTGTCGACGCTCGAGAGTGGGAATAAGTTAGATGAGCTGGTTGACAGAATGGTCCGGTAAGTGTTTAAAGCTCATGTTGATTCAAAACTATATTCCGTTCCAGTCTTAGTGATAAAACTTACCTTGGCTTTCTGAGTGTGTTTGATCCATTACTATGGCTACCTAACATTTCATATGTGCATTTTAGACGTGAGAATGGGTCTCTTACCATGACCCCAAGGCGAGTAGTCGCTAGGGGCAATGTTGATACGGAAGGAGTCAGCGCGCTCTATGTCAACTCCGTTTACTACTTCTATCCGGTAAGATATATGGACTTCTAAACCAACCAAATGTGCTTGCGTAAAGTGAATACAAATATATTGTGCCTAATAAATGTTTATGACAGTATTTCCATATATAAAACAATTTCATTATAATATAAATACTATGTTTCTTCTTATAATAGTTATTTTTTCAACATGTGTATGCTTTTATTACTTTTATTCTAACAACATCAATAGCATCTTTCTATGAATTGCATCATTTTTCGACATTTTAGATAGCTCATACCAAATTCTCGCTCTGTATCGTAACGGCATCTGATCAACCAACACCAGCCTCGATTTCCATTCGAAACTGGGTCGGCAGCGCGGAGAGCCCAGGTTTTCCGGAATTTCTGTACCATAAAGATTTGGGTCAGGATGAACCGAAGCGGAAACTGTGTAGAGCCGCTACTAGGGTCGGCAGTTCAGGTAAGAAAGGAAATGTTAATTATATATATTATTCAAGTTGCAAAACATATTTTAATACTTTGTCTTGTGATGACAATATAAAGAAATAAAACCAAAAACAATTACATAATTTGAAACCTGATTACATGTTTCGCTTTGTAATTTAATATTCGGATATTTTTATACAGATTTGGGATGTATCAAGCTCGCGCCCAGGGCCTTTAAAAACAGTTTGAATTATCTGGTGAGGAATGAGACAAGAGAGGATGCTATTCAGTACAAAGAATATTTTATGGGTACAAGGGAGGATGACCGATTCAAGGTTCGTGGTTGTCATTGTGCTGATAAGCAGAGCATAGCAATTTCGGTAATATTATTTCAATTAGATTTACCTTAGAGTAAAAACAGTAAACTATGTAAACAATGTATGCCATCCTGTTCAACCATCCGGGAACCCTTCTGTCCACATACGTTCGTTTTCATAAGAACATGGGGATATCGATCAAGCTCAAATATGAAGTTTCATTAAAAGAAGGTTTTCAGCGAACCACGTTTAACAATAACACTTCCCAACATAAATAGAAAAGTATTTGAAAATTATGATAGCTTTATCTGTTGCACGTTCCAGTCCTCGGTTCGAGAAACAGCCGCAGTGGTCCATCGCCTAAATGACCTGTTCGCAATGCGAACTGAACACCGCGACCAGATGATCTGGCGTTTCCTTGGCACCGAAATCGGAGTGACCTTCACCTATCCAGGCGTTGAGTTACCGACTGTGTATGATGCAGTCATCAGACCATGGTGATCATGCAAAATAAGCTTTCGACTACATAATTTTCATTGTTATTTTCTAATTAGATTTGTTGATAAATCATATAAGGGTTTTTTTAACAAGATCATTTGTTACAGATATGTAGCCTAAGGATGGGTTGATACTTACAATTTAACCAGCTGCGTTTTTATCTATATTTAAGACTTTTTGTGGCAGAACATTCAAATATATTCTACGTACATAGATTATAAACAGCTATGCGTTAAATATATTTAAAATTCAACTTGCTTTCACTGTAGGTACAAACGATCCGTGTACCATCACGACAAGATCGTTCTCACCACCCCATATATTGACGCCTTCGGCGCTGGAACAGTGATGTCTATTACCAAAGCTGTCTATGATGGGAGGTAGAATCTAACGTTTCTTAGCATATCATATTTCATGTTTCATACATGGTCAGATACTTACGCTTATTAGAAAGCACTCGAATGTGAATATAACACTTGTAAAAACAATATTTCATCATATTGCTTTGATTTGCTCATTTTTACATTTTCGCAGAGTCAGAGCACTATAAACGTCTATCGCTTAACAGATTCTTAACACAATTCTTTTCGAGAATAATATGGATATCCGCTTTGAATGAACACATAGATCACCCATGATAAAAACGTTATACTCAAACTATTTTTAAATCAACCATAATGTATTGAAGTACCCAGCGACAAGGACGAAACTCTCGGACGATGGCCTTGGGCGTGATTGGCCTTGACCTTTCGTTCACCTTTGCGTACCACCTCATCACTCGAGATCTGCCAGCATGCTCTCCTTATACGTGAGTTCTCATAGTTGTTGCATGCAACGTTAAACAGCTCTTGCTAACTACCAAGAAGAGAAGCGAAATAACAACTCACGCATGCCTGTGACATTTTTCTAATGACAAAAATCATTTGAAAATCTTTATCTAGACACTTCAGTTTTATAGATCGTCTGAAAAACTCGGTGCACCGCAAGGAAATATCTTCAGATATGTGAGTTATTCCTCGGAATACCTAGGTGCGGCGGACCAATCCCTGCTCCCACCACTGTATCCCATGATTTTACATATACACCCACTTTGAATTAGTCGTATATGTTGAAAACCAAATTGCTGATCTTTCAAGGTGTTTCGTCATAAATGAAAGTGGTTTCATCGTGGTTCACAAGAAATGGATCGAAGACGGTACAACTATGGTTGAAGATATACATATGGCTACCATGGAAGGAGCTATAGCTGCTAAGATGGAGCAAGAAAATATACTTAATCACGAGGAGTGTGTTAATATTGATCGCATCACTACGCAGATATGCGCTAAGGTAAATTATGATTCAATATTAATGAGTGAATGCGACTTACTAAATTGAGTTCGAACTTGAATCACACCACGAATCTTTTTAAAACTGTAATAAAAAAATATGTATTTTTAAAGCTTTCTAAAAGTCATAAAACTCAGTTGTTCGATAAAAATTGCTCCGACTATACTTTTTACCATATGACATAGATATGTATAATTTATATTAAATTCCAGATAAGCCTCTTAAACCATATGAACAATTATTACGAGTATCCAGGATGGTTTGAAATAATGCCTATTTACGGAACAAACTTATTTCTAATTGTTAAAAAGTCAGTAATCAGCCTGGAGTCTCTAAGTTGCAGTTGTCATGGAAATCAGGTACGATAATGTAATATTACGCAAATCCAGGGTCTCTGTCTGTATCGAGATAAGGTGCACTCCTGTAGTCTGTTCCACGTACTCGGCAAGGAAAATTATTAGCATGTCAATGCAACAAGACTGCTCTAAGAACGTCAAATATGGAGATAAGAAGACCTTTAGTTGTAATCATTCATTGTCTGTAGGATTAAATCCTATACCATATACTCTCATCAATTGAGTATATATATAACGTCGTTAAAATGTAAAAGTGAGAGAAATGATACCAGCTTAAATCGCTGTGCTAGCCTTGTCCTCATTCGCCCATTTTCTATCTACTCAGGTGGCCGAATGCGCGACCAACTATGACTGTACATGTCCGTGTTTTGATGAAACCGACCTGTACGATTATTGCGCAGGCGTATTTCAGCTTGGAAAGTACGTGGATGATGATATTCACAATTTTGATTATATTAATTAACGCTATAATGTAAGCTGTGGTTCAAAGTGTTCGACCAAAAATGTGTTGAATCCAAAAGGCTGTATATAAAAATCATCAATCAGTGGGCTTGATATCGTAAACAAGCAATCAATTGTAGAGTACAATGTAAGTTGTTACCAAGAATGCCCTTATATTTCTATATCCTTTATATTTGAATGAAACAATATATCATTGTATTTGCAGTGACGAGCCCCCTCCATGCACTCCGCCTATTCCTTCCATTGACTGGAGCTCAATTACTCCCATCAACCACGAACTTGTAGACCAGCTAGATTATTGTCACGACTATAAGTGTCAGGATAAAATCAATGAGCTGTAAGTATATAGTGAAATCATACATTTTAAGTAGTGGTGTTTTGGGAGTTCATTGACAAATAGTCGTGTATAAAATTGACAACTTCACAGTCTAAACTGTGTTATCATATCGAAGGCAATTTGTTGCACACATGTGATCTGAGGATAATGCTTACAATTACATGAGATCTTGAACTGTTTACTATGTGTACATTCATAAGATCATTTGTTGCTGAATTCCCAAATTCCCAAAAACACAACTACTCATTTTAAAACAATGCCGCATTCGTTTTTTGATAAGGTGACCATAATATTTCATAGAGATTATCCTCCTTCATTTGAAATTATATGTATTTGTCTCGGCGCTTCTCTTAAGGCTATGTCTTTAATAGGGATTGCAGAAGCACTTTGACTTGCGCATGGTGCATACCAACTGGTGTCGAAGGGGATTGCATTGCAAGTAGCACACCAAGTTGTGTGGCTGAGAACCAGTGTTCAGGTTCGTTATAATTTCTGTTTAAGAAATGGTTATTCATGTTAAATTTCAATTCATATGTGATATACGAGTCAGAAAATGAGTAAATTATCTGTTACTCACACTTTACACACATTTTTTTTGTCATTCAAGATGCACATTGCTATTCTTTTTTTTTTAATATGGCAAAACCTTGTATTTTTCGACGGTTTAACAATCATTGTTTACAATCTAGCTCATAACGTTTTTTTTTTTCATGAAATGGTAAGTCCCTTCAAATATCATATAAAATAAAAGCAACCTGTATATGTTTTTCATATTTTATACTACATGTAGATGTACAGGAGCCCATTGACTGCACTACACAAGCACCGCAAGAATTGAAAGAAAGAAAATCAAGTTCTAAAAAGAAAGGTAAATGTCGCTATTTATTTATGCTACATAAAAAAATGATTAAGTCCATGACTAAATTAAAAATTGGAATAGGAACCATTGGTTAGCTATTCTCTCGATTTATTATATTTATCTCTGTATTTTCATTTCCTTTTACCATATGATTTCAGAATCTTTCCCGCTCTGGTCCATCGCCATAATCATCGTTGGTCTACTACTTTGCGTTGTGATAGCCATTGCCGCAGTGGTTATCGTCAAACAAATCCGCAAAAACAACGCGCATAGGGCAACAACCGACGACGATCCATATTTGGACATCACGACTTTCCACACGCAACTAAAACCAATGGGATCAACACCGATGGTCCCAAGATCAGCGTACATTAGACCAGATGGTCGATATCTTGGACCTCCTGCTGCACATGAGCATGGTGCTATGAAACATGATGGTTATATCACAGCACCTGGAATGGCGGGAAATAGACCGGAAGTAAATCAACATGGCGGACGACAGACCGGAAGTTACCTTGAACCAAAAGGTACAGTTTCGGATGAATCTGGGATGGTCTCTGATCCGGACATTCCACGCCATGTAACCATGGCAACGCAAGCATCGGATGTATATAAAGGAAATGTGGGTGGTGCCGTTAAAGGTTGTCTGAGTGCAGTGCCTCCAGAACATAAACGGGACATGGATAGTGAATCACCAAGTCATGGCAGCGTATTGAATCTGGCTAATGTGGATTATGAGAATAGAGATGAGTTTGTCTAGACGCAGATGCAATGTGAAATCATGTCTAGTTGGAATATGCCCGACCAGATTGTGAATCGATATTTATTTTTTTTTTCAAAGCATTATTTGAAAATTCAAACAATGAAGCGAACAACATTGCATTTCAAATCTAGATGAAATATTTTGCCATATTGGTTCCATTAAGAAAAAAGGATTCTAACCAAGTAGCTCACAGCTGCTAAGTAAAGTTCTTCAATGTGAAATAGAAAAACTAACTAAGAAAACTGCATATGTATGAATTCATGTATGAATATCTTTTCCATCATCTAATAACTGAAATTGCATACAATTAAAATGCATGATTGAACGAGTTTAACCTATTACCGGTAATTCAAGCAAATAATAATTATATAATTTAACAACAGATATTTTTTTAGCTCTGAAGTGTTCTTTTAGATATTTCATCGTTATGGATTATAAGTGTATCAAGTCCATTTATTGGTTATAGGCAAGCGAATGTATAGTTTGATTCATAAGATAATAAAATTAATCATGTTAACGTGTTGTAATCATAAATATATCTTGTTTGTCTCTCTCAATAAAACAAAAACTTTTTTCAATAGTATTTATTCAAACGAATCAAGTACAGCACAGATACATAAAATGAAATGCATTTTAATTGACAAATTCAATGGATATGACGAAAACATCACCGGATACCATGGTAATTATACACATGGAAACCAACGTATTTAACAAAACTGACATTGAATTACAGTTAATGTACAATTGCTGAATCTCAAATACATGTGTAAGTATCAGGTTGATTTTTCGAACAGATTGTTAAGCAGGGGAATCTCAAGTCTATCACAGGGTTATTTAGAATGATAAAACGTTCATGGTGGATTAATTCAATTGCAAAAGACGGATTATAATTTCAATGTCCAACATCATGATTATAAACTTTGCTTGTTAATTTCAATTTCGACCTTTTTAAATACCAGGTTCTGAAGCAAATTGATCTTTCAGCTATTCTTATATGCAAATATGTACTGCTATACAAGCACTGAAGTATACATTTTATATGCAATCATTTTCATCTCAAATCTAATAAAGACATCATGCAAGACTGGTAAAACATTACTTTTATCTTATTTTAAGAACATTCTTGAATACATACACAATAAATCAAATTAAATAACCGGAATCATAATGCTTTCGTTACATCTAATGCTGCTCACAATAATAAATCAGTTTGTCATGAATATAGCATAATTTTGCACACCAAGCTCCAATATTTAATATAAATCAGTTTCTGCTTGTGTAAACAAAATTGCTGCGCGCGTATCTTTTTATTTATTTATTTTTGTTGAAAACTGCGCTTGTTTTCCCTCTGGCGTCGGGAATTAGTGGCAACAGACGCTGACGCAAACGCCTTGGCCGCCCTCGCATTTCGCTACGGCACACATGCATTTGCCCAGGCATTTGCAGCCCACCACTGTAAATCATGAAAATGAAACATTTTATTTATTTCTATTTTGAAAAAAAATATATGTTTATTTGTCTATGCAATAATTTGAATTGATTGATACCCGAGCTATTTGTAGGCTATCACTCATTAGAGTTTATACAATCTGAATTTATTCAAAACACTTAATTTTTAGCCTTTGCTTATCTACCTACTGTCTACCCATGGTCACGCATCAATACCTATCAACAGTTCTCGCAATAAGAAATTAACCATTTATCCTCTAAAATACATAACTTTTTCATTAAACAAAACAATATAATTTTCTAACAAAATAATTTAATACTGACCTCCGCAAGGATTAATGCAACACACACTGTCGCACTTCGATCCTTTGCATGCTCCGACAGCACATTTGCAGCGACCCTCGCAAGAACAACCAGATCCTGCAAAATGGAGAATATTTTTATTACTATAATGAAAAATAATTTGAACAATTATATGGAGTGAAACTAAATTAGGAGTTTGCTGCATACGTTTGTCTGTATAAGATTACGCTTGGCATTATATTAGCTCTAGAACTTTCCTAAGAAAAAATGACAAAACATGTAGTTTTGTTGTTGGTAAACAGGCAGTCATTTTCGCAGTGTTATTTGAATATTTTCCAGTATCGTGTAGGCCTATAATTGATTTTATTAATTTCTTGCCTTATAGCTATATTTCTTAACATTTTTTTTTTCTAAATTTATCATTTTATGAAATATATCATTTTCTAAACCCAAGTATATCAAAATTACACTTATACATACTCTCGCATGGTCTGCAGCACGCACTGTCGCAACCAGCTCCCTTGCAGGATCCAGGACTGCATTCGCAGATACCGGAGCACTTGCATTTCGTCACTGCAAGAAAGAAATCATAGAAGAAACATGGCTTTTTATGGTAGCAAAGATAGAACATTGTGATTTCGATAGTAAAAGGAGAATATTGTTTCCCCTTTAACAGTTGTGTTCGTTTTTACGTGTTGCCACACTGTTACCACTTTGCAATGTATCAGTATGTAACGTTGTTTGTTCATTTTTAAACGGTTCAACTTTTATCATCGTTTCAACAGTTTTAAAGGAACAATCTGCATTTTCATTCTTAATTTAAACAAATCTATCATATTCTTGTTCGATTAATAATACATATGTCAACTCACCACCACAAGGAGCACAGCATGTACTATCGCATTCTGCTCCCTTGCACAAGCGAGGAGTACATTTGCATTTGTCCGAACAAGCACAGCCAGCAGCTGAAATTGATAAATTATATTTACTAATTTTCCTATCACAATTTATTCAATTCCTTGATATAATAATAACGATCCGTTTAACTATTTGATATCGTCTTTATACATATATATTTTTTTCAAATATTACCACAAGACATAGGAAAATACATGCAAGTACTTAACTAGATCTATTTACCAAAGAAAAAACTTAATTTTTACTTTTTTTTTCGATCAAATACATCGCAGATATTTTCATACAAAGAAACCTGAATCAAACTCACATCCACATTGCTTTTGGCAACATGCGCTGTCACAGTTGGGGAATTTGCAGGATCCAGGGCTACACGTGCACGTTCCAGCGCATTGACACGACGCCACTTTGCAGGGTCGGCAGCAGGCGCTGTCACATTGAAGACCTTGGCAAGAACCAGCGGCGCACGTGCACACTCCGGCGCATTTGCAACCTTTTACTGTAAAAGCAAATAACATGAATATGAAAATAAGCATACCATGTGTTATGGAATTAGCATGACTAAAGAATATTATTATCATAGATTGTTTAAATTTATGCATAGAGTCAAATAATGAGTAGCCATAAATGATTAAATTGTTCTTTTAGTCGTTAAAGAAAAAGTTTTCTATGCCTAATTCCAAATAAAATTCAATCGACCCAAGAAAGTGTTTTTTTTTTTTTCAAATTAAGTTCCGTCACTTCTTTTACACTCCTAAATTAATAGACTTAAGTATCTTAAGTAAAATTCTAACGCACCAGTGCAGGGATTGCAGCATTGACTATCGCATCCAGTTCCCGTGCATGATCCAGGGGCGCAAGTGCATTTGCTTTCGCAGGCGCAACCGCGGACTACAAATACAATGAGTACGATGAGAAAATATCAATCATTATTATATAACTGATCTTTGTATTTAACTGAGAATGCTATTAAAATGTTTGCTTTAATTGTCTATAAAATATTGATAAATATACATGTCATTCATCTTGAAATCTGTTAAATTAAACTAACTTATGATCTTTATTTTAATTACGTTTTTCACCCATATCGAAAAGGAACATTTATATGCACAAGGTGCTAAAATATATATTACTCAATGCTTAATTTTATCATCTTCAAAAAAATCATTTTGCGTATTTTACCTGCACAGGGTGGGCTACAGCATCCGCTGCCACAACCGGGTTCTTTGCAGCTTTCAGGAGGGCATGTGCATTTACCGACGCAGGCGCAACCGCGGACTGAAAATGTATAACAGTGTTATATAAGTAAGTAGGATATACTTGTTCGCACAATATAAGTAAGCTGATGCATGTCAAACCAATTTTATTTTACGTAAACTGATGCGTGTAAAATGTTTTATGGTAAAAAGACTATTTAAGTAATCATGATAATGTCGGCAACGAAAGTGCAATTTTATCTTGGCAATCAAGCCATTATATTCAAATTTATTAATTTTAAATGTTTTAATGACTCTCGACAATAACATCGACATTTTTATAAATCGAACCTTAAAATCAGCTTTGCATTCTTACCTCCACAAGGTGGGTTGCAGCATTCGCTGGGACAGGCTTTACCATCACAGTCGCCAGGGGCGCATTTGCAACTGCCCGCGCAAGCACAACCAGAAACTGAAATGGCGAAAAACAAAATACTTTTACATTTCATATTGATGCTGTGTAATGACCTTTTACCAAATTATATTTGTTTGATTGCGGTTTAAAGAGCTTACTTTCAAATTCACCATCGTACATGCATTATTCATACCTTCAGTTTCGTTTTATCAAACGTATAGATATGCTGCCCAAACTAAATCGCTGAAACTGGCTTATATCAAATTGCAATAATATTATCAAAGTCCAATATATCTATGGCATGCTGATCAAAAGATCTATGTAGTTTTTAATGGAAACAATTTCTCACCTCCACATTGGTTTGCGCAGCAGGCGCTGTCACAGCTCGGGAATTTGCAGGAACCGGGTCCGCATTTGCAAGTTCCAGCGCAAGAGCAGTCTGCAACTGAAAAATCAGAAAATCAATTGAAATTGTTATTCAAACTGTAATAAAGTTGAAATTAAGTTCTATGAAGGTTTTGCTTGTGCAGATCTCGATCATAATAGAGTGTTGCCTTGCATCCAACTTATTTAGTCTACATTAAATTCGTTTCATATTCTCGTTTATTTTTATATCTTTTGTCGGTATTCATATGCTTTTTATTCCCCTATACATGTTTTATCAGCGGATTACCTGCGCATGGTCTGCAGCATGCACTGTCACAGCCAGCTCCCTTGCAAGATCCAGGGGCACATGTGCAAGTTCCAGCGCATTTACATCCTCTTACTGAAAGCAAAAAAAAAATCAACAAAATAAAAACCAGTTTTTTAAAGGAAGGATTGCGCCTTTGCTTTATATGAAAAGGAATAACTTTATCGATTGTTTTTTTTTTAAGATATCACAATAAATTATTTTGATTTTCTCATTTGTTTCCGAAATATATATATTGTTTATTATTAACTGATGAATTTCGTATCTTACTATTAATCCTAATAAATGAAAATTACAGCATTTAAAACAAAATAATTGAGTAAACGTACCACTGCATGGGTTGCAGCATTGACTGTCACACCCAGCTCCCTTGCATGATCCTGAGGCACATGTACATTTGTCTACGCATGCGCAACCGCGGATTGAACAGGGAGGTTTGCAGCATACACTGTCGCAATTGGGTTCTTTGCAGGCTCCAGGGGCGCATTTGCAACTGCCTTCGCAAGCACATCCGCGAACTGTAAAGATATTATATCGAAAATAAGCAAGTTATATATACATGTATATGCTATCAATCAAATTATTTTACTAGGTACTATTATGTGGTAAATTATAGGGCCCACATTTGTTGTTCTCCTGTTATTTTGTTTTTCTTCTTCTTTTTTTGACAATTTTATATTCAAATAGATATTGCCATACTAAAAGTTCAACACTTTAATTGTTTTAAAATATGCAGAATTTTACCTGAACAAGGTGGATTACAGCATTGGCTGCCACATGATGCGCCATTGCAAGATCCAGGGGCGCATTTGCATGAACCCGCGCAAGCACAACCAGCCACTGAAAACGAATACGCATCATTATTGATTATTTGAGTCTAGAATTTGGTACGGCTGCTACGGTAAGATTTTTTTTTTTTGTTCGTATTGAATTCATCAGAAATCAGCAAAATTAGCTACAATATTCCCGCCCTTTCAATTCCATATTGCGTTTTATTTAGGCCGAATACACAAAGTCAATTTATTTACCCCCCACAGTTTTCGCTACGCTTGAGATTTTTTACAAGAAATAAACAAGAAATCTTAAATAAGAACTTAACTTTATAATATTTAGAATAACTATCGGCAGTCATATTTCAACCACCTTTATTAGGTAAAAATCTCACCTCCACATTGGCTGCAGCAAGCACTGTCGCAGCTGGGGAATTTGCAGGAACCAGAAGGACACGTGCACGTTCCAGCACAGAAGCAGTTGGCAACTGGAAAGAAAGAAGACCAAAATTTTTAATAAACATAGACAAAAAAACTTTCATTTTTAATTCCAGTTTTTAATAACTCTTTTGCAGTCCAATGCTTTACTTAACAAGGTTTTTGCCTATACGGTTTAGTTCAATCGAATTTCTAACAATGTTACGATGCCGTCATATAAAGCAACAACTCTTTTTTCTAAGTGTCAATTAAAATGTGTCCAAGTAACTTACCTGCGCATGGTCTGCAGCAGGCACTGTCACAGCCAGCTCCTTTGCAAGATCCAACGGCGCAAGTGCAAACTCCGGCGCATTTGCATCCTTTTACTGCAAAAAAAAAATAATAATAAATTAAAACTAACGAAAGCGCAATCGCTGAAATATAATGTTCATGGAACATCTCTTCACCGAGAAAAGTTTTGAAATGAAAACAGAGCCCATTTTGCAACTAACAAAATATTTCATGATAAGCAGTATCAACTTAAGCAGTATTCGTCAGCGATGTAATCAAACTACATTGTATGAGGACGAGATTCAGAAAACAACTTCCTTTTAATCTGTTGATTAAATTAAATAAATTAAGAAATCAAACGTACCACTGCATGGATTGCAGCATCTGCTGTCGCATCCCGCTCCCTTGCACATTCCGGCGGCACACGTGCATTTGTCGACACAGGCGCAACCGCGAACTGAAAATAAAATATAGATTTTAAATATATATTTTCGTTAAAACAGTATGAAGTAAACACGATTCATTTTATAACGCCATAACTTCCATACTTGAAAACCTTGTTATAATTTGAATTAAAATAATCAACACTCATGCGTTGATGAACCCATAACCGCCGCTACCGTTTTGTTATTAATCTAGATACATTGGCTCCCGACGGCCATTTTTTTTTTCGATTTGATCCTACTAGCCGCCAAATAATTTCGATAAAATGTTTAGTTTTCAGGTTTTCATTTTATTTACCTGCACAGGGTGGGTTGCAGCACGCACTGCCGCAGCTGGGTTCTTTGCAGGATCCAGGGGCGCACTTGCAAATTCCGACACATGCGCATCCGCGAACGGCGCAGGGAGGGTTGCAACATTTGCTAGTGCATGATGCACCTTTGCAGACACCCGAGGCGCATCTGCATTTGCCCAAGCAAGCACAGTCCGAAACTGAAATTAGAAAGAAGTTGTTATGAATTATTACTCAGATTCATCCACAGTTTACAAGGTGTTAATAATTCGTATTTCCATCCAAAGGGCACATGTGGAATTCCCAAATGGAGCCTCTAGTTCTCTCATGACGTTGAATGCCAGCGTCCATATTCCGATCACAAAGTGATTCTTCAATGACGCCACAATCAAGTCGACGCAACATTGCGACATGTTGCACACGAAAAAAAATCCGATTATGCGCAAATAACAAAATCACTGTTTTCCAATAAGGTTAGGAATATTAAAGCAATTATTCAACATTGTTTGCGTGCTTCGAACCATATTTGAAAATGAATTCTATTCGATTTCGAAGTTTAAGTATTGAACACTTTTTTGCTATCAAAATTAAGGACTATGTAGTGTCAATGGATCCTAAAATGAATTTATTAATTATAGGACCCGAACTCGAATTATGAAAGCAAATGCAATGATTTGTTAATGGTCTCATATCTAACTTTGAAAATAGAATGAATGATATAAATCTTCAAAGATAATTGAAAAATAGATGCAATATATATTCAAAAGAACAGTCTTATTACCTACAATTCAATTCATTATAATTTAAATGAAGATTATTGAATTCATTATTCAACAGAAATAAAATGTACGTTTTTAAAGCTTCTCCTTTTGCAACCTGTTTTCGATTAATTTCAGAATGCAATTAATTCAAAATATGAGTAAAACTTTCATTTGATTAACCTTTCATTTAATTTTACTTTTAATCAATCTACAACATATAGCGATCATACATTTTAACACTTTAGCAACGAACAAAAATAGAATTATTGAAGAATTAATCACCAATGACACGTAATGGGTTGGCACTAATATCGTGTGCAACCGCCCACTTTTAAGAAAGTTGTAAAACGTATTTCTACCAAATATATAAATTCAAATAAGATCAAAATTATAACAAACCTGTGGGACATTTAGTCACTGCTTCTGTAGTACTCATCTTCTTTTTTAATCAGTTAAAACTTTTTTAATAATCCTAAAACCTTGAAATTATTAAATTCTTCAATTCTCATGCGTTTGTTATGATCGGTTTGTTTTCGACTGCAAATTCCATTCATAAAACGCTCTATATATGGCAAAACGGAGTAAAGAGTGCCGTGTGCAAAAATATCAAGTGCGTGCTGTCTCTTTTTGGTTTGCGCTCAGTTGTTGCGATTTGTAGGTTGAGCACTGCCTGTCGTCAAGCACCATGCGTGTGCATATTGAGTGAATCTTCTCGAATTTGTGTATGTTATGTTGTTGTTTGTTGACACATTTAAATGAGTAGGGTTTCTTTGCATTGATTGAAGTTTGAGTAAACTTTTTTTTTTAATGAAAATGTTAGTTATTGGTGAATTTTCCTCCGAATTCAACGCGTTTTTGCTTCATATTTATCGAATTCTTATTTTTAAGGCATTTCGAAAACGAGGCAGCTGTTTCAGCACAAATATATCTAAGCGCTGTGGAACATAAGACCAAAGTTTAACATTGTAAATGAAAACCAAGAAGCTGAGTGTTTGTTTTAAAAAAAAAATACGTTCAACATGTTTTTTTGTAATACTTTATCAATTCGGTATTTACAGCTAATATAATTAGATATAGATAATGTAATTGACAATTAGGCTCGAATCCCGAAATTATTGAATCGATCGAGGAAAACTATTGTATTTTATAATATCAGAGTAAATGGAGTACCAATTAAACATATATTATCAAATTTTATATCTGAAATTCAAATTTTGAACAAACATAATATATCAAATTAATTATGAATAACTTTTACACTGTGTACTGGATCAATGGATCATCGGCTCATATGTATGTAAATAAACAAGCTGGGTTTCGCATATAATCACAAGGATAACATGATCAACGATCAACAAGGGATTATTGCGTTTTCGTTTTCTGGTTGTCAGGCTGTACTCTACCAAGTTACGATCCGTGGGTGGGATGGTGCCAATGGTATAGCAAATAGGGCGTTTTGATATTGCTTATTTTTTAAACTAATGTCACTATTCAAATCACTTAAAAAATACAAAAAGCAAGTGTGTCCAATAAAATAATCGAAATACATACAAAGATTGTGTAATGTGGATTTT
>LQRL01180987.1:9172-19312 GCA_001703475.1 Hydroides elegans | reverse complement strand
TTGCGCTATATACAGCCTTAGGGCAGTGTTAGGGGGGGGGGGTGGGGTTGTTCGACATAGGTTCAGAGCCCCGCTTGTAGAGTCTAAGAAATTCTTAAATTTTGGAGTGTGCCATAATTCCTTGTAATTTTCAAAATCAACCAAAAAAGTGAAAATATTTATATGAGTAGACTATAGTGGTGTGTTTGTAATCAAGCGAAATTTTCCCCCAAAAAATCACTGCAAAATTAAAATAGAATATAAAGCATCTAATATCGCTGGATGACTTAATTTTCTTCAAGTTTCGCAGTGATTGAAATTGATCTCGGTAATTTCAGTAAATTGTGTAAATCCAGTATTGCTAGAATTACTATTATTCATGAAAATAATCGCGGTAATTTCAGAAAATCGCTCGTATTGTAACTTGAACACAATATAAAGATGCAAAAATATCTATTCATAGTATAATACTCATTTACGATGACTGTATGTGATTTTAAGAATTTCGGTGTGACTGCAGACCGTTTTGCAAATCTAGAGCAAAAATAATGTTTTGAGTTGTACTGACGTGACACGTGCGTAATATTTTTAGAATTACGCACTCATCCTAACCTTCAACTTTGCCTAGGTACCGACAAAATACATAAAAAGACGGAATACTGGGATCTTCATCACAATTGCGTTAGCATCATCCGAAGGAAGAACACTAACTCAACACTAACTTAGCACTAACTTAATCCAAAGACACAATCATGTCACAGGTATGTTTGCTATTTCATTTCTATAGACTTTCTACAGTGTATAATTGTAGTTATTTGATAATCTCAACTTAAATGATTTTGATTGATATTTAACGTGAAAAGTCAGGATTCAAATGTAGTTAGGATCCATCCTCTTGTATTGAATAAACGTGTGAAAAATATGTTATGCCCCACTGGTCTAAATTCATTGGAGCATGTCCGTCCGTGTGCGTATGTGTATGTCGGTCTGTCTGTTTGTCTGTTACACCATGTCCGTCCGTTCGTCTGTGTGTCTCACCAAAGGAAGTGTGTTATGTATGCTGTATGTAGGAAACCATTAGATGGATTCGGTTCTCTATTTGCAGGTTTAAACGATTATAAATTGGAGATGTGCAAAGAAGGGTAATGTATTTTTATTTATTTTATTTATACTGGAGAATTTGAGGCGATCAAAACATATATATTTTATTATAATTTAACATGAATGTCATGAAACATATTTTCTTATTTCTAAACATAAGTATCCGTATGTTAAAGTTGGTTTAAAAAAACGATTAATTGCACCCTTTCCCATTGACGACTGGGGATTTCATAGCATTATGTTATGTCTGAGATTGATCCTGGTATAGGCCATTGACCTTGTGTTGACTGCCGTGCTCCGACCGGACACATATCTAAATTAATTTGGTATAGTTATCTAGTTTACTGGTTCAATTTGAATAATGTAATGAAGCACAGAGCTGTCAAAAGAAGCATTATAAGAACGTGATTGCGACGTTCGGTCTGTACAAAACTTATGATTCAACGTTATTGTGACGTTCGTTCAGTACGCGTTATCGTTCCCATATTCGTAAACGACGCAAAAGTTAATGGGAGGCTTTGATATTGTATAGCCAACAGTACTGTTAACGATTATATGACTTGAAACACTCCTAAATATCCTTAGTGAAGAGCACATTAGCGACATAAACGATATTCATGGATGACAAATATCTTTATATAGCTCTTTAAATGATAAGTCTTCATATCCAAACGTATATGCTAGCTAAGCCGTATCGTTTTAGTGACACACCGCAGTGACGCGCGACGTATTATGACGTATTAAGATTATGCAGCCTGAATTTCACGACATAAGCATTATTAAATATGAAGCTTGCATATTTACCACGAATAACAATAGATTTTCATACGAACCATCTCATCTTTATCTGACAGAAAAAGGGAATTTTGGAGCGTCTGGCCGAGGGCCCCGTGATCGGAGATGGAGGGTTCGTGTTTGCTCTGGAGAAGAGGGGCTATGTGAAGGCTGGTCCATGGACACCGGAAGCGACCATTGAAAACCCGGAAGCAGGTAAGGGGACTAAAAATGGGATTAACAGTGTACGTTATGTGTAAATTTATGAAGTCTTTAAGTACAGATGACCCTCGGTTCGCCGAACATTTTTCAAACTGAGTTAATGCTTTAACCGAACATAATTTGAAGTCCCATTATAAATATGTTCTATGCGAAGGTGATCGGATAGATAGAAATAACGAATAATTCGGGTAGTTTTCGTCTTAATCAGGCTGTACTTGTTTACTGGAAACGCATTAATGTAAAGTGTTTTGATTGACCGAATTGGCGTCGAAACGACCAGAATTCGGATAGGATATCGGGTTTGTTCGGGTCTTCGGAAAGGAATCGATAAATAGAACTGCATCCAACTGACTGTATCGAGATATTTCAAGGCCTCGGGCTTAGTCCCATATTTGGACATAATCTACTCGATTAAACGAATTCACTATCAATTTATTTTAAGTCATTCTCGAAAGCAATAACGCGCGTGCGTCAAAAACCTTCGATCAGCTGTTACTACGGGATGCGTAATAGCTCAATACAAAATTATCAGTTGATGTCAAAGTTTGATGCAATGTAGGACACATCTTTAGGATGTCATAAAGATAAGATGCATCGAAGGTAAATCGACAAAGCGATGAACTTAATAATAAAATAGTAAAAAGTGCCCAATAATAAACTCAAAACCATCCGTAACCAGTTTCAACTGGTGATAGCTAGTTTTAGAACTACTCACAACCATTAGGAATAAGAGCAAATCTTCATTTCAGTTTGATCGCCTGTCAGAAAAGTAGGCCGAAAAAATATACAAAATAAATCATCTATGTGGTGTCGATCTTTATTATGGATGTAGAAGTGGCCTTTGTTTGTAAACATAACCTATTTGAACTCGCTTTAAGTTATCACTAAGTGCAATGGTATTATGTGATGGTCACGTTTATATGAAAAACCACTTTCGAGTTTTGAGTACTTGGTTATCTTGTCCTCTCGTACACACCGGCCTTGAATAGTCTAGGGCAGTTGTGGGCAGTCGAATAAATCGGACCATGTCTTTGGATAGGTAAACACTCTTGTCCTGAATTGTAGGTTTCGAATAAAAGCATACATTTAGTTAAGGTTATACTGAAAATTGTGGTTTGATCCAGTCAGTTTTACGATTTCATATTCATCAAATAATGGCCACCACTTGACCGGTCTCAGTATTCTAGTATATGAAATCTTTATTTTTAATCAAAACATAAAGGGGAACCTCTCTTTGATATGGAAATTATCTAGTTGTTTTGGTTATGAATGGGGTTGATGTATAGCTAAGCTTGTAATTTTAAAGCTGGGTCTATGTCCTTAGAATTCAGATTCTAAACTGAAATTTTTGCCCAAGCTATCTCTATGTCAAGTTGATCAAAATCTTCTATACAAAAGCAAGCTTGGACCATGTCCTTAGAATTAAATCTTTATAAACCTGTGTATACTTTGCCTTTAATACTATTATAAAAAACTATTGTTTGTTGAAGTCAGGTTATAGCATTACAATTAAATCTGATCTTAGTGTATGCTCGGTCCATTTCCCTAGAATTTAAACTATAAACTCTGTATTTCACAATTGCAGTTCGACAGTTGCATCGCGAATTCCTGCGTGCTGGCAGCGACATCATGCAGGCGTTCACGTTCTACGCCAGTGACGACAAACTGGAGAACCGAGGAAACGAAGCTCAGAGCAAATACTCAGTACATGCTAGGCCCATTAAACTTATCTTGATTTTAATTGGTTTTGACTTAATATTTTTCTAGCATTTTAACTAAATTCCGAATCATACAACATGTGTATTTTGTTTTCCATGTAATATTGTAGACTAAAGTTTGAAGTTAAGTTTTCAAGCAAGCTATGATTTGCATTACCGGGGTATATCATTATTTCACTTTCATTTATTCAAACCCCGGATCGGGGAATGTGCACCGCTGATTGCTGTAATGGCATTCAATATTGTCCGGTGATACATGGTTCAGCTGTTAACTAATTATGATTAAGTTGATAATTTTATTATTTTTCCTTAGGGTTCGGCCATCAACAAAGCGGCGTGCGACCTTGCCCGCGAAGTAGCAGCAGAGGGCAACGCTTTGGCCTTGGGAGGCGTGTGTCAAACGCCCTCGTACTTGAGCGGTCATGCCAAGAAAGATGTGCAGGAGGAGTTCAGGAAACAAATGAAAGTCTTTGTGGACAATGAAATGGACTTCATCTTGTGCGAGGTGAATATGCCACTTTGAAAGTAAAAGAAAAAAAAGAAGAATAAAACATGAAGTTTGTTTATGTTATTGCACTTTTGAGGAACGTGGTTGGTATTTTTTCTTCGATTATTTAAATCGAGGTGAAATATCGACATATAATATGATGGATGATACACATTTTTCTTTATGGAAATTGAATCGGTATATTTTTTAGATCTACATTTTGTTTATAAAGATAAACATCATGTTTACTGTAATTTTGAAAAACTATGATTTTGGTTGACAATTTAGAAAGTACACTTAATCTTTCATATTGGTCGTAATGCATCACATTATGTGAGTAATATTATTATAAGCACTTATTTACAGGCTAATAAAACTAAATAAATTGATTAATGCTTCGTATTGAGGTAAACTTATACCCCCCCCCCCTCACTTCCGAAAATTAACACCCCTGGAAAACTTTAACATTTATTCAATACCTTATATTCCTTTGTTGTTCACCAGTACTACGAACCCATCGAGGAGATGGTGTGGGCCGTCGACTGAAGTACATTCCGACATAGCATTCCCAGATCCTGCAATATGACTTAAATTAAACCTCCTATGCCAATTTGTCCTTTACTTCCAGTACTACGAGCACATAGAAGAGATGGAGTGGGCCATCGAGGTGGCCAAGGAGACAGGAAAACCGGTGGCGGCGAGTATGTGCATTGGGCCCGAGGGAGACATGCATGGTGTCACGGCCGGCGAGTGTGCGGTCAGGATGGCCAAAGCAGGTGCGAAGATATATAAGATGCATTTCTGTAAAAGAATGAGATGTTCTACATAAGACTCCATTTAAACAATGTGAACATTTCACAAACAAATAATCACAAATATAATTTGTTCAAAAATCTCCTGCTATTAATTGCAAAGGGACTGGGGAGTTTTATAGCGATGTAGTTGGGAGAGATTGATATCGTGGTGGGGAAAGGGAGCATCGATGGGATATCAGCATGGTGAACTGGTTCTTTCAACTGAAACGAAAATGCAGCGACCATTGACGGTAACGGTTCGAGGTTCATTTGGAGCCTTATCATATTATAACCGAGTAGCAGGGTAAATATACGTTTGCTCAATTCAATTTTCCTTTCCACAGGCGCTGACATCGTTGGCATCAACTGCCACTTCGACCCCTTCGTTTCTCTCAAGGGCATGAAACTCATGAAGGACGCCCTCGACAAGGCGGGCCTCAAACCCTACCTCATGGTGCAGCCTCTTGCTTTCATGACCCCGGATGCGTCGTGCCAGGGATTTATCGATCTGCCTGAATTTCCATTCGGTAACTTTTATACAAATTTTGTTTAACTTTGAGATAACGTTGGCTTGTAGGGTTCTGAAAAAGGAGAAAAAACAATTAATCAATTTTAATATTCGTAGTACAAAATGTCTTTCGGTAGCGAAGGTATTGTTGCTTTCCCATATGACTAGTTTCAAAAGAAACAGTATTTGTTCCCCGATCCCAGTACAAAATTTGTTATCGGTTATCGACCCCGATCAAGCTTTTTAAATTTTCCTTTTATTTTGCCCGAAAACTATACAATCATCACAACCTTATAAATTGTGCATTGAACAGGCCTTGAGCCCCGTATCTGCACGCGCTGGGAGATGCACCGGTTCGCGCGCGAGGCCTACGACATGGGCATTCGCTACATCGGCGGCTGCTGTGGCTTCGAACCCTATCACATCCGGGCCGTGTCCGAAGAGTTGGAGAAGGAAAGACAGGGCAAGAAGTGCGCCGGGTCGGAGAAGCATGATAAGTGGGGCGGTGGACTCAGGATGCACACGAAGCCGTGGGTTAGAGCCAGGTATGGATATATTGAAACGTTGACCATTTTTAATTGAAATCTGCATTCGGATTAGCCTTTTAGGAGTAGAGCCTCAGCTTAAAAACAAGTTACGATACAAATGCGTTACCAAAGGTTTATAGCTACCGTTAGTTAGTATTGTTTGGTAATACAACAACTGGTTGTTCCTGATACTACAGATTCTAGAAAATTGAAACTAAGTCAACTCGACCCTGCGATAATGTAATGCAGTGAGTGAGGATTAATTATACAAATTTATCCTGTATTTGAACTGTACAGCAAAGCAATTATTGATTTGATTATCAGTCTAACCAATTGGGATCTTTGATGATGTTGTGACCTGCTTTATTTGAAAGACAAGTGATGACCTGAAAACTTATCACATATGTAGGCCTATACCCAAGCAACATCCTTGACATACATTTAGTCTGAATCCATGTCAAGCGCCCGGTTATATCCAATTTTGTTAGACGTTATTACGCTTTTTCCAGTGAATCCACTTATAAACACAAACCAGGTCGCACGTTGTGTAACTATTTTGATGACAATCATAAACAAACAACGTCGAGTGTTGTCTGAGTTTATTTATGGTTTAGCTATATCTATGGATTTTGTGGGTTATTTCAGAGCCAGACAGGAATATTGGGAGAACTTGAAGCCATCGAGTGGACGACCCTTCTCATCAGCTATGTCCATGCCAGACCGATGGGGTGTCACCAAGGTAGGTTACTTTTAAAAATATGATATCGAAAAACTAATCATGTAACAAGGGGATGCATCTTAGCGAACGCATATGCGACCGTCGTTATCATTGCGCGGGTGTTTATTCAGATAACACTCGCACTTGCACGAATGTCATTAGAACCGAATTTCACACCCGGTGGAAACACATCCTTAAGAAATCCCCTTAAAAATTGACACTCGCATTTAAGATTAGACTCTAGTTTCTGAATTTCAAAATTATACGCGAGTGTCTTTTTAATATTTTAAGATTACTTTTTAGATGATTTTTAGATTAAAAAACAGAACAGTTTAACGTTGATTTCTGTGCTATTGAGCATTTGAAAAGTGGAGCAATTTTACGTAAGCAGTAAACTGTGTATTTGTTCGATTAAACTAGTTTAGTTTCCATCGATTTCGCTTTCGCTATTTATGACTTTCGTCTTGAAGTATTTAATGGATGATCTCGTAGTTATTGAGCTTTAATTTCTTAAGATATATCAAAACGTCGTAAACATCTGTCTTCTCTTAAGAAATGTGTGTAAAAATATGTTTTCGAGTGCTCAACTTCTGTATATTGATGGGATTGGTTGACTGGTTTATTTTTTTGAAACCAAATATATCCAGCGATAACTGGTTGGAACCGCTATCTTGCTCTATATACCCTCATGCAAAAAATCGATAATAAATATATACGAATTTTATATTTCCCTTGTAAAACTATGGCTCAATCAATGGCAGTAATAAGGGCTATTTTCTATTTATATATCGATAACGAAGAATTGTAGATATGCAAAAAGTTTGATCGAAAACAAACGACGAAACGTTCAGAAACAATATGTTCGTTTATCTTAACGGCCGCATTCATTAGGGTCTGGTCACATGTGTAAATGTATTGTTTTATCTTTCAGGGTGACGAGGCGTTGAAACAGAAGAAGGATCATACAACCCAGGAAGAACTCAAGACTCTCTTCAGCAAAAGCTAATGGTATATTTTGAAAAAAAAAATGCCCAGCATTTTAAAATCGAACTGATTACGCCAGAGAGAGGTGGAGATTTATGAATGTTGTGCCCGGGGCTCATCAAATGGGCTGAGAAAAAGTTTTCCAGGGATTAAAACTGTGAGAAGTAGATATGTTGCGTTTTTGAGTTATTAGTCATAAGAGTTGATCGTTAGTAGAGAGTCGTCGTTCATTTAAGATGCATGAGCTGTTTTGATATAAAGTAACTGGAGACCGGTGCAATTTATCGGAAGCGATAAGTAATTATGTGCTCTTAAGGTACAAATTGTCATTCGGTATAAAGTAACTGTCTGCAAAATTATGTGGAAAGTATAACCTAATCCAAATAAATTATGCTCACTTTTGAACAGATTTCTAAACCAAGAAAATTCATTTGATAATTTAGATAGTGAGCAGATTCATTCCAATACTAAATTGATGAATTGTAACTAGGTATTGTTATTGATTGAAATTGATAATCTTGTCTCTCGATTCAAATACCCTTAAATATGATAAATTAGAGAGTAGAGACTTTTGCTCTTGAACTTTAACGCATTTATCGACAAAATGACGTGGGGATGCCTCTTATTATTGTAGAAAATACTTGAATGAAAAATAGGGCTCAATAATATTTACAGTTAGGTTATGCACTATGTATAGTTTGCTTATAAATAAGATGCGCATTATTTCAGCTCATCTAGTTTAAGTTATTTGTGTATATTATAATGCAGCTACTTTTATAGTTACGCATGTTGCTAGATTGATGCACGATTTTTTAAATGATTAGTTAAGACTTGTTTACTTTTGTTTGTAACAGGTTAGGTGTTTTTGAGTAATAAACAAAACTATAAAAACTATTTTCTATTGTATGTTTCAACATTTTCCTCATCACTACACCGTTACACTTACATGTATAATTAAATAATAATAATATTACTAGATAAATTCATAAATCTATCATTGATTTGATAATTTTAGGAGCATCTGTCTCATAAAGATCTATTGGAAAAAAAGTGTTCTTGCTGTATTAGTGTTTTTTTTACCGCAAATGAATTAACCGATTTTAAGAACTCTTCTCACATTTTCAAAGAAAAAAATAGACTTCTTTACGCTTATAACTAATGCATACTGTATCTTTTTTTTAATTTATTCATTTATTAGCACTATGAATATGAATCTTTCCTAAGGATAATAATAATTCAAATTAAGTAGTAAGAAACATGGTTTTTCAGACTTACGAATACACATGACATAACATCTAACTAAACGTTTTCAAGCTTGAAGAGCATTTACTCAATTTTAGTCAAGTTGATAGAATTTTAGCATATTTATCCCTTTGTATACTGATTAATGATTCTGAAAAGCTGAACAAATGTCGAAGGTCCCAAAACACACAAATGTGGTTCGTACGTGGAGCAAATCAAACACATGATTAAAACATGAGATAGCCTAACATAATTATGCGACAAAAACTACCTTATGTGCCAATCTTAATTCGTCGGCGTGCCCCTGATTTACGGTACTTGCAAATATTTGCATCCGAAACTCGTAGGATATATAATTAAGTCTAAAATTGGAGCTGCATTAAATCGACATGATTATATGATAAAAGCGGCGCTTTATCGAGGTTCGGTCAAAAGGCAAAGAACTCTTTGATCAAAGATTGCCACCTCAAAATGACACATAATAGCAATTTGTAATGTTATCCTGGTTGAATATATCATATGTGAACAAAAGATAAATTTGTATAGCGAGACTAAATTTTATCTGCTTTACTCGACAGTAAAATGATCTGTCTAATGGAACTATGAGTAATGATAAATTGGAACTATAGTCTGTTAAAATGAATTAATCATACTCAAAACCATATTGAAACTGGATAAATATATTGAACAAAATCTGACGCAATGAAGCTGATAGTGCTAGCATAAAACAAAACAAAAATGTCGTTCAAATTGAACTCAGTAGACTCGCGATCGATGCAACGCCGCAGCCGCATGCGACGAAATTCAAATGCCATATTATCAGATCGAAGCTCCATACGTGAGGAAGAGTTCATTCCAAACCGCTCAAGCGTGACCGTTTCATTCAGCTACGCATTGTCCGTGGAAAAAGCGCTGCGACGAAAATACCGCGTGCAAGTGTTCGGTCCACTTTCCGCGGGCCCGCCGACTTCGCGCGAGCCTCTCTTTGACATTGAGCACCTGCCGGATATTTATCAGGATTTGGTGTATATGAATAGAATCGTGGAACATAATAGGGAATACGCGGAACGCAATAGAGATGAGGGC
>LQRL01180986.1:0-12183 GCA_001703475.1 Hydroides elegans | reverse complement strand
CGATTTCAACATTTTCACCCGATGTTAAGTACATTGTGCACGCGAGTTTGGTATGAAGGAATTGAGCGAGAGATTTTTAATTTAATACACATATAAACCAGGGTCTGAAGTCTTGCCTCGTCATGATGTCATCGCGATCGGTTGAAAATCGATTTTGGAGCACTTTAAGAAGTAGCGAAAAGTTCATATTCAGATGAGGAAATTTGGGTGATGATATAAGATATCATCATTTAAGTACGTGGTATGTGCTTATATAAGCAAACATGCTTATATAAGCATATTATTTTTTAGATAAGTGAAATTATATTCTTTCTTCACTTGTCTCGTCAGCTACCCTCCAAAACATTTTGCGTCTGATTTTATAAGCAATCATGCTTATATAAGCATATTTATAAGCAATCATGCTTATATCAGCATATTAATCAGCAATCAGCAATCAGCAATCGACAATTTTTAAAGTGCTCCAGAATCGACAATTTTCAACCGATCGAGATAAAATCTTGACGAGGCACGACTTCAGACCTTGGTGTATATGTGTATAAAATTTGAAAGCTCTAGCTCAATCGCTTCAGACCAAACTCAAAATCTATGCTGTTTTGGAAAATATGTATTTATTATCACATTATTGGTGTGTTATTGTAAACTGCATTGACAATAGCGCAGACACATTGCTACGAATGAAAAACAAAAATTAAAATTAATGTCCGCCATGTTTGTTTACAACTGAAAACAGTTAATGCATTCTTTTTACAATGAAGGTTAACGCAACCTTAACCAGTTAGTGTTGCTGTAAAAAGAATACACGGTTAGATAACAACAAAACAAATCTTGATGAGTAAAATATCCATAGAAATTAAGGGTTACTGAGGTTTCTATCCAATAATTTGCTATTTTTCTAGATGTAATGTCACGAGCATTGCAAAGTCGTTAACTTGAAAAGGTTATCCAAAAAAAAGACCATGCATTATTTTTACAGCCTTGAACTACAGAATCCTTTAAATTGTTATCATTTAGATATGCTATCCTTTCAAACAATTCACTTTTTAGATAACAGGCTTCTACAAAAACTTTATCATTTTTGAGATAACAGGATATATCAAAACTTTATAAATAGTACACAGGTACTCACATCGCCATGACTAGTCAACAAGTGAATCTCTCGAACAGGAGACTGAGATTTTACCAAAAGCTCGCAAAACCTAAGGAAATTCGCAATCTGAAACAAAGATATCCAATAGTTATACTACATATCATATAAATCATTTCAAACATACTCATATAATATCAAACACCGAAGGTGGTAACCTTAACATTTATATGAATGCAAACATTAACAATCAATAGTCAAGATTCTATTGAACGCCTGTTTTACTCCAAATCTTTCCAAAAAAAAAAAACCAATATCAATATCAGAAACCTATCTTACTTGGTGGTGGCTGCGTATATACGGGTCTTCTACTTCCACTGATGTTAACGAACTATTCAAACATTTGCAAAAGATACGCTCGTAACTATAACCTGTGGCGTTCTCTTCAATTTGAATCTCTTCGTGTATTTTGGCTTCTATAATTAAAGAACAAGGATTTTAGACATATTTGAACATTTTTATAATAATTATTTCAAAAGACACATCGTGTTATTTCTTTCCTAAATTATCATAATATACACTGTGGAAAGACTAAATAAAACGAATACTAGATTTTCCATAACAATTATAATGGTCGAGAAAAAACATGGTTATGCTGCCCCTATATTTACCAGTTTCTTCTTGCTTTATACACTCTTTTAACGTTTCAGCTCTGTCCATATATTCTTTGATTTTCTCCATGTAGCGTTGTCGTTTCACTGCGTCTGTAGTATCTAGAACAATATACATAAAACTCATAATTTGATGTGCGAATCTTTGACTTCAATATAAGTACAATGATATCCATGCTTTAACCTGAATCAACATTCACCAAAAAATATATCATCTAAAAATCTAACACTGAAATCAAATGAAATCGCAAAATATAAGTCAAATATGCAATTTATAATTTACAGACATAATAACTGCAGTAGTGTAATAACTAAAACCTTAACTATACTGCAACAATTTTCTTATGATTCATACCGCGAACATTATCCCTCATTTAAGTAATTTAAAAATCACTTATGATTTCATACCCATATCACTCGGTTTTTTCTGATTTTTTTTTTTTTTTTAATAATTCGATGTCTGTGACTTCAACACCAAAGACATTAAATCCCAAATACAAATGTAGTATATCTTACTTTTAGTTTCTTCTTTTTTTTGTTATTACATGTATTAATTATTTAATATTGTCATACTTTTAGAAACACCCATCAGTAGTTGGATGCCTTCTCGATAGCATACTAAAGCCTCAGTAAATCTCCGTTCACTATCCAATGCCACTGCTTCCTTCAATAAACTTATTGCTGATGCCTCGACTCCTGCTGTTTTGCTATCTGCCATGCCGCCACAATTGTTTAGGGCTACTACATGCAAGAAACAAAAAAATATATAAATTATCAAACAACATGTCGGATGTATATGTATTTAACGTAATTTTATTATCATATTAACCAAGCTTGTTAAATAAAGGCAGAATATATTTAAGTTATTATTTTACTCCCTATGATGTGTTTATTTGGTCTGACTGAAACTACTTGTTTGTGTAATCCATTCATTTTAATGCATTTGTTCGGTTTACAGCCGAGTTCAATGTTATTGTTTATGCTAGTAATACAACTCTAATCGGTAACAATTATTTCTAGTAGGATTTCAGGAAAATGCAGGAAGGAAGAGTTTTTTTTTCTGTAGTTTCACAAAAGTTACGCAGATTTCATACATATACACTGGATATTGTATTGAAACAATATTTATTATTCTAATTTGCCTGTTTCATAAGATAAAATTTCTAAATACATGTATGTGATAATTCATACATAGATAACATAACATTGCTACATAATTGTTTTTTTTTCCGGTACATTGGTGAGGGCACATTATGAATTGGACTTAATATGATCACTCAATTTTATCAACGTAACTGATGGATGATGGATGTCTCGAGGTAAAACGTCCGCGTTATAGTTACGTTATTTTAAGGCAAACACAGTAAGTCTTATTCCCTTTGATGCCATATTCCGGACGAATAAATACAGGAGCAGAAAGTTTTTTTCGCATAGCTTGCTAAATGGGGGGGGGACTTCGCTAGTGGGAGGAGGGGGCTTTTATCCTTGAATTGTGTGAAACAGAACATATATCCGAAATGAACGTACTAATAGATCAGGGGGTGGTTTTTCAACGATCCATGGTTGTTAAATGTTTAGATTCCTTAATCGTTTCATATGTTTTTTTTTATAAAAATGTTTTCCTTTATTATTTGATTCGTGTATTAACACCGGGACATAGCATTTTCGAAAAAAAATGGGAAGAAATCAAGATTCTCATCCAAGGGGTTACGTCGATATTTCTGGACATCAAGCCAATAATCATGGTTTGAGTGTGAGATATTTAATCCCCCAGGCTAATAATTCATATAAAAATAGCTTCGCGTATCCCTATACGATGGCATATGCTCATATTATGCTCATATTGGGGTCATCCGTGTAACTTATTCGTATCGATAAAATTGTACGGTATTATCGCCCATCAAAATGTCTTCATTGCATTACTTTTTTGTTAATGTTATTTTTTGAATATGCTAAAACCATTTTTATTAAATATACAAATAACTGTTTCAGTTAATTACAAACCTTGAAAATTACTTAAATTAAATTTGTTTAAAATATAGAAACAGGAGGGATCCAGCGATTTTTTTACGGAATAAGTTATCACAAAGTGACAAAACTCTATGGTCGAGGTTTGTTAACAGAGGTTTCATTAACCCTCTTTTTCCAATTTATCTTCTTCTTTTCTTACAACAACAACTGCTACTGTTGCAACAACAACTACTACTACAAGTTGTTATTTTCTTCTTTATAGTCTTTTTCATCACCACCATCCTCTTCTTCTTTTGATTTAGAAGATTTATAAAATAACGTCAATAGTTACAATGGCTGACTTTGTGGGCACCCCATTTCGGTACTCGAGCATTTTAGGTAAGGGCTCTTACAGGAGCGCTCACGATCCACCATTTGAAAAAGTTTTATTTCAGTTTTGATCTTAGAAAAACATATAAAAACTCAGATTTCCTTGCGTGAAAGCATTTATGAGAGAGGAGTGAAGGGCACCCCACGACCAAATTTTTAAAAAGTTTTTATTTGAGCATAAAACCTCTTAGTACTTTGTAATATACAATCAATAATCAATTCTAGAGAAATATTTTTTTACAAAAAGGTGTTCCTATTTTTGTAGATAGCTGGGGTCATTGCGCTTATCTAGCTGGCTAGAATCCGGAGAGGAACACCTTTTATGAAACATGAAAATTGTAATTCCAATATATTTGACAAATTTTCACATTCAGTTTAGTTTATCTTGCCTAGCTACATATCTCTGCATAAATCAAAATCAAATTTGTCGAAAGAATCGGTAAAAATAGAGATAATTTCAAAAAGGTGTTCCTTAAATTCTTGTAGCTAGAAGACCATCTGCGAAAGTTTGTAGCTAGATCGATTTTGAAAAGGAACACCTTTTTTGAGGAACACCTCGTGGGGTTCTCTTCAGGAGTGTTAGGGTGCTTCTTATTTTGCCTCCACCACTTTAAGTACAACTATTTGGTCAGAGCGGCAGGGTCACATCCTGATTATGTCATCACTAAATGTAAAACCATCCTAATATGCACATTCATAGTTATATAACGCGAATGTGCTCAAAATGTCCCGTGAGCATTTTAGTGACCATATCGCTCGTCTTGGGTAGATTAAAGAGACATCAAAGAAAGGGCTATTTTCCCACAGTCTGGGTCAAAACAATGTAACGGCGGTGGGAATTTCCCGGAATTCCCTCCTTCTCGTCCAATAAGAGGCCTTGATACAAGTTCCCCGCGGCAGTATGACACTTGGATATTGAAGTAAGCAGACATATTTCATAAGGTTTATTATCTTGTAACATTTGGGCCTAGGGCCAACCTGGGATAAGATTTCATGTATACTGCTTACTTTTACAGTCAGACTGTCCATAGTCTCGGTCCAATTTCGTTACAAATGGTACCAGAAGTGAACGAATTCACGCAAAATATGTGAATATCGCTCACTCATATGTACCGACAGTCACTTTGTTTAAGGTGACATACAAAATAACGACGTGAATTTGCTACGTTGCTGAGGCGTATACACTGACATAACATATTGTCAGTGAACGTTGCTTCAGAGGCGTTATTTTAAAAAAGTCGGTGAACGTGCCAGTTTGACTGTACTTATAACTGTAAGTTGACATGTCCTTCAGTTTTTAAGTGCGTCAACTTATCACAACTCACTGATAACAGTGAAGTGTATACACATCCCCAAACCAACAGTTGACTTGTCCTTTGGTTAAGGTTGTATACTTAGACAATTTAGTTGTGTATTAGAAGCATTTTTTCTTCGATATATCAGTTGACGTGTCCTGTATATTAAGTCAATGTGCTCATAGCCAGAAATTAACAAAAAAGCAACGAAACAAAGTTAAGTATACCCATCCTACAACTAACAGTTGACGTGTCCTTTGGTTGTTAGGCGGTGTTTAAAAAACAGCGTTTTCGCCGCAATGATTTGCAACATTTGAGTTATCGCTCACTTTCGTGATGTCTGCTTTTATTTGATAAATCAGTTGACTTGTCCTGTTTATCATGTAGAGCAACTGTACATCGCCATAAGCATAAACAAAACGAATTCGGTCAAAAGTATTAATAGTTGAATAAAATTCACGAATTCGGTCAAAAATATCAAAAGTCGTAAAAAGACCTACAATTTTGGTTTAAAGTATACATAGTCAAAAATAAAGGTCAAATATGGTTATAAGTATCAATAGTCCGACTGGTGTTCACCGCTTTACAACTTGTGGTTAAAATAATTAAGTATTTTGAATCGGAAAGCGTACAAACACAAAAACTGTGTGTTGTACTTATATACAAGACTAGTGAAGCTAAATTGTGCTTTTACTTGGTCACGTATATCCGTAACAGGTAACCACTAGTTAAGCAAGTTCAGACTCACAGTTAAATAACCTATAGTTAAAATTTTGGTAATAATTTGAAACGGAAATAGTATAAAAACTCCCCTTTGTTGCTGTACTTGTACTTGACTGGTAAAGTTGAACACAGCGTTTACTTTGTCAAGTATACCCGTTACAAATAACCCCCAGTTGTTTGAACTCTTAAACCGTTTGAGCTTTCGTTTGTTTTCAAAGGTTAAGCGTTTCTTCAACAACTCACCTTATGCTTATCAATGGTAATAACTCAAAAAGAGTTTTTATATAATATTCGGCAATGACTCAGGTACTTACTTGTACATACTGAGGCATATTCCGTTACCCATTATCTTAACTTTTTGCTGATACAATAGTAAAAAAATATACAGAGATATCAATTATAGACTGAAATTATTACGTTCACTAAAAGCATAAATGACTTTTTGGATTTGGATATATATTGATTTCAATTAAAATGTTTATATTTGAACTATAAAGTGGATATTCTGGATATTAATTTAACTGTAACTGTGCAATAACTTGGATATTTTACTGGATATTTTACATACTAACCTTATCTATTTTCTCACGGATCAGTGGATACATTATAATATCATAGCTATGCTATAGTGGAATTTAGCACATATACTTACAAATGAACGGATCAATAGCCCATATATCTAGTGATTTAAGTGCATGAACTCGAATGAAATTTAGATAGAGAGTGAATATAGAAGAAATACTTTAGCTGAGTAAAAAATGACTTAATTTATTATGTGTAATAGTCGTGTGACTTTATAACAGTCTATTAACTTATGCAGCAAAAGTGATGTATACAATAGTTAGATAACATTCTTAGACAGGTGCATGAACTTAAGTAGTTAGTTCAGGTACCCACATGGATATTGCAAATTTCTTAAAAATAAAAATAATTATTTTAAATTATTTCTTGTAGTTTGTTTTTTGATAATCAGGTGGAGGATAAAACTTGTTTGTTTCGTCCCAAACTAAGTCAAGTTAATTAAGTTATTAAACCAACTACACAACAGTCTTTCCCCTACAATGTCCCGTGTATAATTGAATCTTCATATTGAGGGAGTTATACGGATCATTTTGACGAATCAATAACTATCAAGTGTTACTCATTCCTGGTTGAGGAATGACACATAGACAGCTACAATCATCAAATATCATCATTCACCACTGGTTATTCACTCTTATCTGAGGGAGTAACACCAAGAGTCATAGACGTCTACTATCATCATCAGTTACCAAGTGTTGCTCAATCCTAGTTGAGGGAGTGACGCAACAATCTACATTATTATTAACCATCATCATCAGTCACACCAAGTGTTACTCTATCTTAGCTGAGGAAGTGACATTCATAGTCGCCTAAAATAACAGTTTCTATACATTACCAAAGTTGTAAGTCATTCATAGCGGAAGGATTTATATGGATTTCCATTAGCGATTACTTACATCCTTAGTCATCAAGTGATACTCAATCCAATCGGAGGGAGTGTCACACGCAGTCATCTATTATAATAATCACCAAACATAACCAAAGTGTAGTTCAATCATAGTTGAGGGAGTTGCACCCATAAGTATAAACAAATAGAATCGTATTTCATCATCTCGATATAACTCATTCCTAGTTGAGGGAGTTATATTTTACATATATTTATCTATCTCAAGTACAGAGACTACTTCAGCGACATCAAAAGTATAACTCACGCCTTGTTGATGGGAGTTTTACACAGCATTGAGCAAATACTACAGTTCTTTATTTGAATTCAAAATCTAAACAACCTACAAAGATGGAAAGGAAAAATAAAACAACACGACCAGAAGCAAGAACAAAAAGAGTGAATGCCTACACTGCTACAAAAACAACACCGGTAGACTTACAGGGTGTCGGGGTAAGAACACTTGACTTCATCTGGAACTGTCGTGTACGAGGTGAACAAATAGATGTCGAACATGTGAAGAGCCTAAACCCGAAGGTGTTTCAAATTCTGGACTTCTCAGTCCCAGGAAGTTGTGATCCAGAATCAACGAGTTCTTCAAGTGACTCTGACTTTAACTCACGAAAACGTAGTAAAAAGCAGTCTATCACTACGTTAGTGTCAGGAAACGACAAACTTGCCGAGGAGGTTGCTCGTCTGTCAGCTCAAATGAACGACACGGAAGCGGCACTCCAAGGAAATAACAAGCCTTCGACAAGCGATGGATGCGGCGGAGGAGCAACATCGTATACAGTATGATGACTGCATGGCTTTGCTACGCGCAAATCAACGAAGAGTTCAGATCGTGGATACTTGCACTGCTGAGATCCAAATACGGTTGCAGGACGTGGAGCAATATTTGATTAAGTAGAGGGAGGATGGTATAAGGGTCCAAGATTCAATGGTAAAAAATAAAATCTGTGAGCTACACGAGCAACTTAAGTCGCAAGTCACAGATGATCTCGATCAATTTCAGTCGGATATAGCGTATCTGGCGGAGAAAATTGATCATTTGCAGTCAGCAAGAAGTGTTCCAGTGAAACATCAACCGTGTTTATCGACACCGAACTTGTGTTCAATCGTGAATACAGAAGTGGATGGACAACATAAACAAAACAGCAACCGGTTGGCAAATGCCAATACAATCGCGACAAGCCTAGAGATGGCGGGCCCTATGCACTATTCCGTAGACAATATGAGAGAGCAAGAATATTCTCCGGGTAATGGGGAACAGCAACAAGTTCAACATGCCTATATAGAATCATGCCAACAGCAAGTGGGGCATCAACGCTTTTGTGATGGAGACAGCGAAGAAAGCCCGGATGAAGATGATGAACAGAGCATCAGTGAACTCATGCCTAGTCCTAAGCGGTATGACGGCACAACTGACTTCGCTTCCTATGAGGTTCAGTTCACCATCTACGCCAACCGTGTAGGGTGGACACCCGCTGAGCGCTTACAAATGTTTGCAATGCTGGTCGAAGACAAGGCATTGGATTACTATGTATCAAACAAACCAAGGCACCGCGGCTACGGTAATATCGAAGAGGCATTTAACAAGTTCAGAGCTCGCTTTAGTAGGTTTGAACTGCCACAGTCACTTCGAGGCGAATTCCAACAGCTTCGACAAAAGCCAGAAGAATCGATTGACGATTGGGCTGATCGAGTTCCGTCTCCTGGCTTCAAATGCATTTGTGGGAATGGCTGAAGACTTTCTCACTGAAGAAACAGTTAGGCGGTTCTGTCAGGGACTATACAACACAGATGCAGCGATGTTTGTAGGAAGCAAACTTCCTGCTAGTCTTCCCAAAGCTATACAAGCAGCCACAGAATATACCTGCAACCAAACAGCAATATACGGGGCATCAAGAAAATGCAAAGCATTGTCCTTTGAGAGTCCAGAACCTCGTGTTAGAACCGTGAACTCAGACGACATACAGTGCGTGGTCAAAAGGGAAATTGCTGGCTTCAGACAATCAGTTGCGGATCTGAAAACAAAGTACACAAAGGCCATAACTCAGGACAAAGAAAGCCGGTTCTCTACCGTTCCAGCTGGGTCTGATGGAAGTGAATACTCTGTATCTGTACTGCACAATGCATCATCACCTAAGCCAGATAATCCAGAAGAGCAGTCATCCAGATATACCAGGAGTTCTTTAAACTCCACAAGGTCGAAGTAAGAGCCCATTACTCGACCTCAACACAGCAAGGGCAAAGACCCCGCGCCAAAATTCCTTGCCACCAACCAACAGAAGAAGCTTTGATGAAAGATCGCTTCCATGACGCGGGGTACAAAATGCGCAAAAAGAATGGCGAAGAAAAAAGAAAGAGCGGACCATTAAGCGGAGAAGCAGATCTTGAGAGCAGATCTTCGAACAGACTTACCTCATACAATATCTTTGATGTGGCTTCAAGTGGTAGCCACGGCACTGGGGTGTCGGGTGGGTCTGTGAAACAACAGAATAAAGAAAGAATGTCGTGCATATTCAAGCCTCAAGTGTGCCTCGCAGATAACGAAAGAGCTCATGACACGAGCTACAGAGTGAAAAAGAAACATGACATGGAACATGATAAGGATCCGAATGAAGCATTCAAAGGAAGTATCAAAGCTCAGGATACGAGCTACAAAGTAAAGAAGAAAGGCAAGCATGCTACGGACGGATACAAAATGGATATCAACAAGGCTAATGCAAATACGGATATCGAGTTCAAAGAAAGCAGCAAAGCTCATGACACGAGCTATAAAGTAAAAAAGAAATTAAACGTGAATAGTCAATTAGTTTCGAAAAGAAAAAAAGGTCAAGGAGGGGAGGAAAAGGATTGGAAAAGAACAATTGAAGTCGTTCATTCGAAGGCCAGACAACAACATCAAAGAAATGCTACTGAAGATTAATTGCGCATTTCTTCCATTGTCTGGTTATTTGCGAATGTAATCTATATCAGCTTTAGAGCGGGCGTAGTACTTAAGGACGCGTACTACCCCAACCATGCGACACCATCCCGTAATATTCGCGTTCAACATCGTGAGTAGCAGCCAACAATGTTCTTAGCTGACTATTTCGAGATGACTTTTAAAAAAGTAGTCTCTATGTAAAGCATGCTAAGATCTTCAGCCATTTGAGTTTGGTGATGAAGCTGTTCTGCATCTTACATGTACTCAGACCAACAAGTGTCGGGGTATACCAACAACTAGAACTCTATCTTGAATGTGTGGGAGTTCTAGATCGTAACGAAAAGTAATTATAACTCTGATCTACTGGGCGTGGGAGTTGTTTATGGACATCGAACATGGAACTTAGAACGAACAAGCGTCGGAGTTCCCTATGTGGTACCTTCAGGATTGCGTCATCAACCCGACGCTTACCGGGGTCTGTGGATTGTCGGGGTCTTTGTGAAGCCTATTATAGATTGACAAGAGCAGCGCCAATGACTCGACGCTCCATCAGGTGACCAAAAAGAAAAGAAAATTTTGGTGGGAGCAGTGTAACGGCGGTGGGAATTTCCCGGAATGCCCTCCTTCTCGTCCAATAAGAGGCCTTGATACAAGTTCCCCGCGGCAGTATGACACTTGGATATTGAAGTAAGCAGACATATTTTATAAGGTTTATTATCTTGTAACATTTGGGCCTAGGGCCAACCTGGGATAATATTTCAGGTTTACTTTTACAGTCAGACTGTCCATAGTCTCGGTCCAATTTCGTTACAACAATGTTGGAGGTATATTTGACAGGAGGAGTATGGGTTAGTTTGGCGCCTTAATTTAGCAAGTTAACTATATAATAATTATATGAAACTTATATGGCGAGAAAGGACTGGGCTACAGTGATTTTATAATTTTTATATATTTAAAAACACCCAAGTTATCCTGAGTTAGAAAACGACACATTTTAGCAAAATTACATATGAATACATAGCGCATAAAAGTAGGAGCTGTATTGTTGGGCTTCTGTTTTGTAATCACAACTGGTTAAGATGGCCACAAAGTCAGCCATTTTGGGAATACCAAAAATAATTCGCACATAAAATGCAGACTAGTATCAGGCCTATGGCTAGCATTTGGTTAAGCATTTCTGTAATGAATGATGAGTATGAACTCAGTTCTCCTTCCGTATTTCGAAATATAGGAGTGTCCACAAAAATACCGAATTCTAGGAAATCTTAATCGTTATTCAAAAACGGATGGAATTTAGACACCTTCTTTGTGTGGGTTGGTGTCTCATGGTTTCGTTGGTTGCTATATAAGTTTTTGCTCCACGTTTTCTCTTTCTTATTGTCAAAATCTAATGAAGCGCAATTAGCCAGTATTATTGTTATACTGTATGGTATATCCAGAGTTTGTTTAAAGGATTTTAAAGCCAACGAAGGTTCGTAAATTGATTATTATTTGTGTTTTTGTTATCATATTTTAGAGGAGTCTTTTATCCAAATTAATAGACACATGTATATGTTGAAATATCGATTTTAATCATGGTAAATATCCTCAAATTAACATGTTTATTATTATTAAATATTTTAAAGTTATTTTATCTATATCTACACGAAGAAATGCGAGATGCTAACTGC